>PVKM010016240.1:0-27029 GCA_004027735.1 Carollia perspicillata
AAAAGAGATCATAGCTAAGTATGATAATGGTTTAGGTGTGACTGATAACACTCTGATGTTCAAGATGCCAAGAAAGATGATCTTGACAATAGTGAGAAATAAGGAAGCTATTAAAGCAGCAAGTGTGGCTAAAGGTGCAAAGTCTGTGAGTAAGCAACATCCACAAACGTAGAAAGAAGTTGAAAAATCACTTTACATCTGGATTAATGAAAAACAGCAGGCGATAGCATTTCTGAGGCAAGAATTTGTGAGAAAGCTAGGCAATTGCATGCTGACCAGTTAAAAGGCAAGCCTGGAACAAGTGGTGAGAGCACTGAAGTGTTTAAAGCCAGTCATGGATGGTTCAATAAATTTAAAAAGAGAACTGGCATTCATAGTGTGGTGAGGCACGGAGAGGCAGCCAGTGCCAGCAAAGAAGCTGCCAAAATCTACGTCACTGCGTTCAGGGAATATGTAGAGGCTGAGGGTTTTGTTCCCCAACAAGTGCTTAACTACAACGAGACTACTTTGTTTTGGAAGAAAATGCCTAACAAACCTACATTACTCAAGAACAGAAGGCATTTCCTGGGCACAAGCCAGTGAAAGACAGGCTAACCCTGTTATCATGTTGGAATGCTGGTGCAGATTTAAAACTTAAGCCCCAACAGTGTATCACAGTGAAAACCCATGAGTTTTCAAGAGAGAGGATGTGATAAAAGTAAGTTAAGTGTGATGTGAAGGTCCAAAACTAAAGCTTCGATGATGAGGCAGTTCTTTATAGAGTTCTTCATTCATCTTTGGATGAATGAAGTTGTTGGCCTCAGTGTGAAAAAATATTTGCAGGAAAACAAACTGCCTGCGAGGGCTGTGGTAATTATGGACAATGCTCCTGCTCACCCTCCAGGGTTGGAGGATGACTTACTGGAGGAATTGAGTTTCATAACTGTGATGCGCTTGCTCCCTAGCACAACTCCTCTGTTCCAGCTCATGGACCAGTAGGTCATTTCTAACTTCAACTCTATATGAAGGTCCTTTTCCAGAGGTGTTTTGAAGTAACCTTAGATATACAGTTGACATTCAGAGAGTTCTGGAAGGACCATTTTAATATCCTCAACTGTGTTACTCTTAGAGATGAAGCCTGGTGTGAAATCTCTCACAAGACCATGAATGGTGAGAAGAAACAGCCACAGGAAGAAACTGTGGCTGGAAGCTGTAACTCCAAGAGACTTTGAAGGCTTTGAGGATGTCCTGGTAGCCCACTAGGGGAGCATATTGTGTCTCTGGGGAAGTGCACGCACCTGGAGGTCAATGATGAAGATGTCAAAGCATTAGTGGAGGAGTGCAGAGCAGAGCTTAGCACTGAGGACCTGCAGAAACTTCAAAAGGAGGAGCAACAGATAGTGGCTGAAGAAATTTCTTCAGGTGAGGAGGAGGGAAAGGAGGAAGCATCCACTGAACTGATAAAAGAAATGGGTGGTAAATGGGTTGAAGTTCAAAACTTTGTGGAAAAGCAACACACTTGCCAAATAAACTAGACCTGAATATGCATAGTGCTGGAGCCCATATTGAGGCCCACACCCGGCTGTCTCTGGCAGTTGGTGGCACGTGAGAGGGGATGGGAGCGAGGTGGAGGTGACTATTCCACACCCACAACCAGATATTCCACACAGCAATATTTTCACTGATATGTCCCCTAGAGCAAGGGTTATAAAGGAAACAATAAACAGATGGGATTATATCAAATTAAAAAGCTTCTGCACGGCTAAAGAGAACATCTGAAAAATGGAAAGGGAACCAACCGTATGGGAAAATATATTTGCCAATGATCTCTCAGACAAGGGTTTGTTCTCCAAAATATATAAAGAACTCACATGATTCCACACAGGAAGACAAGCAATCCAATTAAAAAATGGGCAAAGGAACTGAACAGACACCTCTCCAAGGGGGACAGAGTGCCAAGAGACATATGAAAGGATGCTCAGCATCACTAGCCATCAGAGAGATGCAAATTAAAACCACAATGAGATACCACTTCACACCAGTCAGAATGGCCATCATAAGCAAATTGACAAACAACAAATGCTGGCGAGGTTGTGGAGAAGAGGGAACCCTAGTGCACTGTTGTAGGAATGCAGACTGTTACAGCCACTGTGGAAAACAGTGTGGTATTTCCTCAGAAAACTAAAAATGGAACTGTCTTTTGACCCAGCAATTATACAGCTGGGAATATACTCTCGGAATCGTGAAACACCAATTCAAAAGAACCTATGTACCTCTGTGTTCATAGTACTATTTATAATGGCCAAGTGCTGGAAATGGCCAAAGTGTCCATCAGTAAATGAGTGGATCAAAAATCTGTGGTACATTTACACAATGGAATACTATACAGCAGAAAGAAATAAGGAGCTCTTACCCTTCCCAACAGCATGGATGGAACTGGAGAGCATTATGCTAAGTGAAATAAGTTAGACAATGAAAGACAAATACCATATGATCTCACTATAGGTGGAACTTAATCAGCAAAACAAATGAGTGAGCAAAATATAACCAGAGACATGGAAATAAAGAACAAACTGACAGTAATCAGCAGGTAGGGGGAGGAGGATAATGGGGAAAGAAGGGGAAGGGTCAAGTCAAGGAACATGTGTAAAGGATTCATGGACAAGGACAATGGTGAGGGAGGGTATTGAAAGTCAAGGTTGGGGGTGGTAGTGCAGGGGAGAGTAATGGGGAAAATGGGGACAACCGTAATCGAACAACAATAAATAAATAAATAAATAACCAAATAAATAAATAAATAAAAGAAAAAACTTTATGGAATACTATCTATCAATCAGACAAAGCTCTGGCAAACTCAAATGTAGACCTGTTTAATGAACAATGTCCCACTTTAGAAACATTTTGAAACATATAGAAACAACTTTATCTTGAAACTCCCTAAATCTGAGTCTTCAATGGTGTTCAGTGAAGCCAGGAGACAGAAAACAGAAGAAATTGCCTGAAGTTTTCTTGGAAGACAACTCCTCTTCCAACAATTAAACCCTCTCCTCCTTCTCTACCTCAAAACCATTCCATTATGCCAGGAACTCCTCTCAGTACAGGTGAAGTGAGGTCAAATTTTATTTTGTTCTTATGTAATTAATTGCTTTTTAATCTATATGAGTTTAGTTTTAAGGTTCTGCATTACAACTTAACCTCATTCCTTAATATTTGCTCAGTAAAATGTGAACGTGCTGGGGAACTTTCATGAATTATTTCTGGTTACATTATTTCTTATGCGGAAAATTAGTTCTGTGCTCTTTGGTTTCAGCACTCATTGTGGCTTCTGGAATGAATTAATTATGAATACCCAGGTATCCTATAAAAAGTAAATGACTTTCAAGTTAAATACCATTATTATAAATGTTCATAGGATTGTCTATCACAATTTGTAGCACTTGTCAAAAATATAATTTTACTTTCCTTTGTTTGATAATATAATTAACATCTTTCTCTGTCTAATGGTTGTGTTCAGAAAGATCCTGTGACTGTTTTTATTATTGCTGTAGCTCCAGTTCCTAACACAGTGTCTGACATTTTATATGTGTGTAATAAATATTTGGAAGTTAAAGGAGCCTCAGAAGTTAAAGATAAATGTATTTTTGATGCATATCTTATATAACAAATTGTATGCCATACTTTTCTCACACCTGGAAACTATTTTTCCTTTCTTTTTATTTATTTTGAAATATATAAATTCTACTTAAAAACTATAGAAACATTTACTCTTGTATATGTGAATGATAATTTTTTAATATATCTGGATGAGCTTAATGTAATATATGTCATAATGAAAAATGTAGAAAACATCAACCATATAAGAATTTCATGTAGAAAAAACAGAACATGCAGTATTAAAAGCATTATTTATGATAGACCAGAATGTTCATATTATGAAAAACTTCAAATATATTATTTTACTATTATGAAAGTAGTATTAATATAACATTAAATATAACAAAAACTCCTATTAAAGGCTATTACAAAAAGAATCTCATGAATGGCTCTGAAAATTTTCTAATTGATCTTACAGTATTTTAGACTTAAATTATGCCATTTGACATAACACTCCCAAAGCTGAATTGCTCAGTTGCTTGGTCATACCTTGGCAGTATATTAAAAAAATAGCTTTCAAACATTCTAAAAATAATTTTATAACAACAAAAATAAATACTGAAATCTGGTAAAAATGCAAATAAAGAGGAAGTAGATTACTTAAAACACACAACAAAACAAATAATTATATTTCCTTCTTACTCTTATTCATGGGAGCTACCAAGAAGATGCCCTCTTCCTCTTACAAAGTTTCCTAAAACTCTTCCCTAAACCCAACCCATGCCGAGTCTTGGACTGCCTGTTCTTCTCATATTTGGGGTCTATTTAAATCACACCCCAACAATCACTTTGCTCCTCCCAGTTTGTTCTCTCACTCACTCATAACTCAAATCCGATACACCAAGGTACAGGAACTGACTTCATTATCAACAGCTACCTGTGTTTTAGTTCTTTGTGCTAGAACATAAAGCCTGAGAACTAAAACCATAAATGAGGAGGCAAGGTTCAGTATAAATTGCAAAAATATGAAAAATTATAAACTATACAGTATTATCTGGGATTCAACCAAATCAGAACTCTATTATTGTCTTGTGGGACAGGTTTGGTTATATAGATCTTAAGTGTGAAGCATATGCATACTTAATAATGAGCATTTTAAGTCTTAGGGATTTATTTTAAGGAAACAATCATTGCTTACAGTAGTAAAAATGGAGACAATCTAAATATTTAAGAATACAAATAACTGATTATTTGATGTGAAAGAAATAACTAAAAGTAGTTTTTAAAACTTATTTATCCAAGTAGATAACATATATTAAAACAATAAGGAGATATGATGATTTGAAATGCCAATGCATTAAGCTAGTCACTTTCAACTGTGAATACTGCCTAGTGGATTTTAATGGTGCCGTATACTGGTACACAGTCCTGGCACCTTTGCGTTAGAGCAATATTTACAAGCTGTATAGCAACAACAACAACAATGATCTACCCTTCCCATTTTATCTACTCTTTTCCCGAGGAATAACAGGTTCACATCCTGATGGAAATATAAAAGAGGTGGTCCCACTTGGAAAGAAAGGAAATAGAGGTATGTTAGCTGCCAATTTAATTTTTAAATAAAAAGAGATTGAAAACTAAAGAAAACAATTATTAAACAATATTATTTAAAGTCTTTGCTTTCCATGCTTTGAAATAACTTTACATACAAGTCTTCTAGAAAACAGTATTATGCATTATCATGGATTGGAAGTTTAACTGGATTTAAAGTCACAGTTTGAAGGTTAACTAGAGTGTTAACTGGATTTACAAGTGCCTACAAAGGCCTGAGATCTGGACTGATGTTTTTCCTGTAAATGATTTATTTTTTCTGATTGGAGGTCACCCAACTTCTCCAAGTAATAATTTCAAGGATTTACCATAGTTTAATTATAGCCACAAATAAAACAATTTAAATTTAGCTCCACATCAGAAATAAACAGATCGTTAAAAAGAAAGCCCTTTCTTCATTTGGAGAAGGCAAGAAATAATTGCTCTTTGTAAAAAGCTTTCATCTTTTCTCAAATTTGAAACTATAACTTGTGTTTTGACAATATTGACATTTTGAAGTTTTTTCCTAACTTAAAATGCTCGTCTTTTATATATTTTTACCTAAAAAAGGGACCATTTAAATTTTGAAAAATGTCATTTTTAACATTACAAATGCAGGATCAATTGTCAATATATTACATTCATATAATGCTTTGGAATGGTGGAAGGCTGCTAGGGTGCCCATGCTGGAATAAAAAATCCATGACTCTACATCAAAATGTAGTCAAATAAACATACATTGTTATGCTTTAAAGTAAAAAGAAATGTGTGTATAAAATAAATTATATCTATATCCACACTCCTGAAAAATAGAATTAAATGTATATATTCTTAAATAATTTTCTTCTTTACCTCAATGTTATGGGCACAGAGAGGTCTCATCCGATCCCTGGGAGGAGTCGGGAGGGATGTAGGAGGAGGTTGCCAGAGGCAATGGTAAACAGTGTAGGACGGGATTGGCTGAGAGGCGCATGGAATTATGGGCCAGAAGATTTAAGAAAAGAGGGCAGAGATGGGCTCTTGAGCAATTTTTCTTCCTCAAGGATGTGTGTGTGGTCGTACTGCAGCTGCTTGCATCTCCCAATGGACAGTATTATGGATGGGGAGGGACTCCGGGCGCAACCTAGGATTGGGCTGGCTTGGCAGAGGGCGGCAGTGTTATTCTTCTTTGAGTGTTCTAGAGGGGACAAGCTCTAAGGCAGGGCCTGCTGTTCTTCCAAAATTGTGTAGCTTTTGTATTTTATGTTGTTTTAGTTTGTAAACTAAACCCATGGAAATAAAATAATTAAAAACTAAGAGGAGAATGATAGGAGAATTTAGGTGTTGAAGAATCTAGCCTTAATTGGTAAGCTTAAGTGATTAAAGCTATAAATGACTAATGTATGTAGAAAGCTGTTATTCCAAAATTGTGTAGCTTTTGACTAAAGACTCCCTTCCTTTATCATCAAAACTTCACCCCCAGAGTTTTGCCTGGGGTGTGGTGGTGGGCAGCAGGATCCCACTTGCTATTCAGTAACCTTATGTTTATAAGATTCTTCTGTTGTCAGCTGCAAATGAAGTTTGTTTATTGTTTTATAGAATGCCTTTGAATCACTATATATTCCTTAGACTCTTGTTTCCTCAGTGTTTGTTTTCTCTATTCCTTGTCATTCCTCTAAATCACAGTTTATTGGTTCTTGTGTGATTATGGTTATTTTTTTCTCCTTGTCTGCCTTTTTCCTGGACTGGAGACACCAAAGTGAAGGGCGTTCTAACCATTTATCTTGCTCTACTGAGAACATGTGGTGACAGAGAGAATCTTGCATATTGGATGACTTTTCTTAAATTATTCCTGGAGTGAAATATCTTTAATGTGCTTTTCATCTTCAACAGAGATAAGACAGGGATGGAGATTGTTAATAAGGTTGCTTAGGATTTTGTTTATGTACTGTTTTTCTCTTCCTAGAACCAATTTTGGGTTGGTGTGGCAAGGGCAAGATTAGGAGCAGACTAAAGTATATGAGCATCAAAGTCTGTCAGGAAGTTGGTCCAATTTTTGTTGCTGTTGGTGGTGGTGCCTTGCATTTGTTGAGTTTCTCCCTTTTGAAATAAACATTGTTAAGGTTTAAGAGGAAGAGAGTCTCAATTCAGTTTTATTTTTTGTGTTTAGTAAGGTATTTTCCTCGAGTGTTTCTTATGTGACAAATCCCTGATTATCTTTGTTGATTCTCATATGACTCGAGCCCATTTTTGTTATTTATATAGTGAAATGATTAATACTAAAAACCAGAATATTACTGTGAGCTTTCTGTTATTAGCCATAGCTGCAAAGAGTTGGGATCATATAATCTTTTAATTTAAAAAAAATCTTAAAATTTTCAAATGACTGACCATGTCCATTAACGTTAACTCAGGATTCATGTTCCATATGAATGTTTTGTAATAGAACCTATAATAATAGTTATCTGGTACTTGCTAAGTGCCTGGGAATATGCTTTGAAGTTTACATGCCTCATTTCATTTAAGTCTCATGTAAACTTCAAGAAACAGGCCCTAATGGAAAGATTAGGAAGCTGAAGATTAGAGAGAGGAGTGAAAGTAACAGCCTCAGGGCCATTATGTATGACCAGGTTTGGCTCTTAGACTGAGCTCCTAATGACTATGCTGTGTACCTCTTTCAGTTTTAATTTTAGTGGTCAGCCAACTTTCTTCATACATTAGACTGTTTCAAAACCCTGGTCCAAGAGCAATTAAGTAAGACTCTTAAAGAATTAAAGTAATAAAATGGAAGTGTTTTAGAGCTAGGAAATTTCATCATTACTTTGAATTTTCTTCATGGGATGTTAAGTAGTAAATGGCCCAGATCTTGCCTTAACTGGTGCATATACAATAGTCATTTTCTATGACATTAGTCACTTTCTTTGGTTGGAGAGGCACCACTGAGTCTGATCTATGCTTTCCACTGTCTCCTTGTCCAGAGGAGACTAAGAGTCCTCTAAGTGTCTGTCTTCTGATAAATGTCCTCTTCTTTACTTTGTTTCCAGTTATTCAACTCTGTAGTTCTCTAAATGACGGGTCTTTCAGTTAGTAGGCCACAGGAAGATAGATAGCTTCCCTCTTTGCAAACCTGCGTTTCCTTCTTTTTCTTCATCTCAAGGAGGGACCTTCGGACTGTCCCTTTGTAGTGCCACACTGACCTTACAGTAAACTGTGTGAGATACACGCACCAGGAGGGCGAACTTTCTTCTTCATGATGTGGTGCTGTGGCACATGAAAGGGATTATGGGATTATGGGGCTTCATATTATGCCATCTTGCTAAGACTATCCCTCAATGAGCACATATTTTAATTGGTACATTTTGATTTCCATTTAGTTCATTAATTCATGCATGGGAAACTACATGATAAGTTTATTATATATGATGCATTTTAGCTACTCTATTACTGCACCTGTAGTAAATGTGCTCCTTCATCAGTAATGTATAAGTGGAGAGCCAAATTGAAATCATATATTTTTCCCTCTAGGCCTCTAGTAGTGTTGGAGGCATTTACTTCTGTAACCTGGAATGTACATCCAAATCTAGAATAAATACCTATCCTGGTCAAGACCTACCAGTACAATATCTACTTGGAGTCACAAGTAATGGGTTAATGTAATCCATTTGCCAGCTACAGACTGATGTGGGCCCTGTCAATATGCAGCCTATATTTGCTTTTAGCCTCTGATGTTACTGTTGAAAGAATAGAACAATTTTTAATTACTTTTTGAGCTTCTGAGCACACAGTGGAATATATTTATGTTTTGTTGATTCATTGAATGTCTCCATGACAACTCATTTTGTATACCCAGGAAACTACTTTTCCATTTTTTTTTATTGAGGTATAATTGACATACAACATTATATTAGTTTCAGGTGTACAACATAATGATTTAATATTCATATATATTGCAAAATAATCACCACAATAAGTCTAGTTAACATCCATCACTATCCAAGAAATTATTTTCAAAAAGCAAACAGGGTATTTATTTGTTAGTTTCAGTACCCTTCTGAATTCGGAGTTTTTTTCAAATGAGCATCAGCTTACCCCATTTTCATTTGTTTCCTCTAGAAGTACATAAAGCTTTTTATAGAAAAGTCCCACACTGGAATTTCTCTTATCTGCTAGTCATCTGTGGCCCACTTCCTGAACCGTATTTCTAATCTATTGGCTATTTGTTAGCAGTCCAAAGTGGGTGTGCCCAATGCTTCAAAAGGCCAAAACACCCAAGGCTGGGTCTTGAAGTGAGGAAAGCTTTATGAATTGAGAAGGTGTCAGCTGAGAAGATGGGATATCTAGTGGTTCCTCGAATCCAACTCAAGAAAGTACAGAGTTCAGGCCTACGTTATGTCAAGGGAAGGGGCATTGGGAGGTGCAAGAAGTGATTGATGACCACAGACAGCTGGGTGCTAGGAGGGGCATGAGGAAGGTTAGTCTGTTGACTCTACCTCAGGGGTGTCAAACTCATTTTCACCAGGGGCCACATCAGCCTTGTGGTTGTCTTCAAAGGGCCAAATGTACTTTTAGGACTGTATACATGCAACTACTATTTAACAGTTAAGCGAGAGCTCAGCATTGCCGCCAGATAGAAGCAAGGTGCCAGGCCTGTTAGCACAAGGCAGAGGGCTGAATTTGGCCCATGGGCCTTGTGTTTGCCACCTGTGCTCTACTTGATGTGAGTTCCTTTACTAGGTTCCCAAAAATCTTGTTAAACAACCTTCTAGTCACCTTCTAGTAAGATTGTCACCTTCTAGTAAAGGGCTATTTTGGTAAAACCCAAGCTGTAAGCAGAATCCCTCTCATGATTAGCTTATCTTGTCTACATACAAGACTAAGCAGAAGCTGTTAGCCTGAAGGCCATGGGAACAGAGCAAGATTGAACAAGATGGAGTCAGACAGATTGAGCATTTCACTCCATCACATCCTAACTAAAATTGGTATAAATACATCCTATGTTACTTTTATGATCTAGCTCTCTGAGTAATATCCCTTTTAATTCTGACCATTAAGTGGAGTTGTATTTTTCTTCTCTAGTCAAAATGAAATGATCAGCTGGTTGTAATGTGGCTGCCTTCCAGATTTTTTGGCTTTCTAACATTGAGCTGCAATCTGTGAATCGTGCTGCTTACAAGGGAGCCTTAGGTAATATTCTAGTCCAGATTCCATGACTGCAGGGTGGCAGTATGGGCTTTTGCCAAAGGCTTTAGCCAGCTTGAGTTTTTTAGCTGCTTATATTTCTAGTATCGTTTTAGCATCTGGCTAGAGTGGGGCTGTATGGGTCAATGACCAGCTGGAGCTTCAACAGAGCCTAATGCTATGGAAAGCATTATTCAAATTCAGCTTTTCCATTGTTATTATATGAATAGGGGCCAATAAAATTTATAGAGGTGGTATCTGATTTCTTTAGAAACCAAGCAATCTTTGTGCTTCTTGTTTTTAGTTTGGAGCTACACAGACAATACATCATTATGATTAGTTGAGGAATATTGTTAGTAGTTCTGGCCCATTTAGTCACTTAGAATTTTATCATTTATGCTGAATCCTATATTTTAGCTGGGTTAATTGGCTACTCCCTGGTAGTTATACAATTAACCAACATTTAGAATTCATGCTTAGCTTGACTTTTAGCTTTAGATATCAACATTATATTATTGATGTAATGCATAAGAGTACTTTTTGATTGAATTAAATTAACATCTCTTCTTACCAGGTAGTGGCAATAAGCAGGATAATTTAAATCCCATAGAAGCATAGTAATTGTGTATTGGAGTCTGTTTCACATGAATGGAAATTTGATTTTGACTTTTGTTCAAAATAGGAATGTAAAAAAGGAAGCAGTAGTCAAATTAATCATAGAATACTATTCTCCTTTAGCTTGCTGCCCAACCTAAATTGTTCACACCATATCAGGAACAGGTGATGTTATTGAAGAATTCTCTTTATTCAGTCCTTTGGAGTCTACAGTTAGTTTCAGGACCTAACATTATTTCTCACATGCTACTTGACTATTAAACAAGGAATCGGGGATCACTGGTTCACCTGAATTTACCATATCTTTAATTAAGGGTGCAATTTTCTGATGCTTCTTTCTCTCTGTCCACCCCTTCCCAGGTATCCTGTTTTGTTTTATATTAAGCACTCAGGTAGGTTTAGGTAGTTCTAAAGGTCCCATCTAACATGCCCATTTAAAAAAGAGGAAGAACAAATTTCTATGACATTCTTGTTGGATAAGGCAAGAGTTCTTCATTCATATATCATATCTATTCTGGTAATACATTCTGGTAAGGGTGATGCAACAACCTTACATAACTTTTATTCTTATATTCCTACTTTGAAGTGTACTTTTATTTTAAAAAAATTTAAAGTTACTTTATTGTTCAATTACAGTTGTTTGCATTTTCTCCCCCCCGCCCCTCCCCTCTGCCAAGCCCACCCTTGGTTCTACCCTCCACCCTCCCTCACTTGGTTCTACCCGCCCCCTTGGTTTTATCCATGGGTCCTTTATGCGTGTTCCTGAAAACCCTTCTCCCCACTGTCCCCTCCCCCATCTTCTCTGGCTACTGTTAGATTGTTCTTAATTTTAATGTCTCTGGTTGTATTTTGTTTGCTTTTTTCTTTTGTTGGTTATGTTCCAGTTAAAGGTGAGATCATATGGTATTTGTCCCTTACCACCTGGCTTATTTCACTTAGCATAATGCTCTCCAGTTCCATCCATGCTGTTGCAAAGGGTAGAAGCTCCTTCTTTCTCTCTGCTGCATAGAATTCCATTGTGTAAATGTACCATAGTTTTTTTGATCCACTCATTTGCTGACAGGCACTTAGGTTGCTTCTAGCACTTGGCTATTGTAAATGGTGCTGCTATGAACATTGGGGTGCATAGGTTCTTTTGGCTTGTTGTTTTAGGGCTCTTAGGGTATAATTGCAGCTGTATAATTGCTGGGTAAAAAGGCAGTTTTATTTTTAGTTTTTTGAGGAAATTCCATACTGTTTTCCACAGTGTCTGCACCAGTCTGTAATCCCACCAACAGTGCACTAGGTTTCCCTTTTTTTCTGCATCCTCTCCAACACTTGTTTGTTGATTTGTTTATGATGGCCATTCTGACTGGTGTGAAGTAGTATCTCGTTGTGGTTTTAATTTGCATCTCTCTGATGGCTAGTGATGCTGAGTATCTTTTCATGTCTCTGGGTCCTCTGTATGTCCTCCTAGGAGCAGTGTCTGTTCAAGTCTTTTGCCCATTTTTAAATTGTTTTTTTGGTCTTCCTCTGTGGAATCCTGTGAGTTCTTTATATATTTTGGAGATCGAACCCTTATCTGAGGTATAATTGGCAAATATGATTTCTCATATAGTTGGTTCTCTTTCCATTTTAATGCTGTTTTCTCTAGCCACACAGAAGCTTTTTAATTTGATGAGGTTCCATCTGTTTATTCTTTCCTTAATGTCCCTTGTTTTAGGGGACATATCAGTGAAGATGTTGCTTTGTGGAATGTCTGAGATTTTCTTGTCAATGTTTTCCTCTAGGAGTTTTATGGTGCTACAATTTGTATTTACGTTAATTTTATCCACCTTGAGTTTATTTTTTTGTGTATGGTGTAAGTTGGTGATTGAGTTTAATTTTTTTGCATGTAGCTGTCCAGATCTCCCAACACCATCTGTTGAAGAGGCTATTTTTGCTCCATTTTGTGCTTCTTCCCCCTTTGCCAAATATTAATTGACCATAGAGGCTTGGGTTTATTTCTGGGCTCTCTATTCTGTTCCATTGGTCTATATGTCTGTTTTTGTGCCAGTACCAGGATGTTTTGATTACAGTGGCCTTGTAACACAGTTTGATACCAGGTATTGTGATCCTGCTTTGTTCTTCTTTCTCAAAATTGCTGCAGCTATTTGGGGTCATTTATGGTTCCATACAAATTTCTGAAATGTTTGTTCTATATCTGTGAAATGTCATTGGTACTTTAATAGAGATATCATTGAATCTATAAATCACTTTGGGTAGTATGGCCATTATGATGATGTTAATTCTTCCAATCCATGAGCATGGTATATGCTTCCATTTGTTTGTGTCTTCCTTAATTTCTTTCCTCAGTGTTGTATAGCTTTCTGAGTACAGGTCTTTTACCTCCTTGGTTAGGTTTATTCCTAGGTATTTTATTTTTCTTGTTGCTATATCAAATGGGTTTTTTTTCCTGACTTCTGTTTCTGATGTTTCATTGTTGGTGTACAAAAGTGCCTTTGATTTCTGAGTATTGACTTTGTATCTGACTGTTTTGCCAAATTCATTTATTAGTTTGAGTAGTTTTTTGGTGGAGTCTATAGGATTTTCTATGTACACTATCACATAATCTGCAAACAATGACAGTTTTACTTCCTCCTTTCTGATTTGAATGCTTTTTATTTCTTTTTCTTCTCTGATTGCTGTGGCTAGGACTTCCAGTACTATGTTGAATAGGAGTGGTGAAAGTGGGTATCCTTGTCTTGTTTTTGATCTCAGTGGGAAAACTCTGAGTTTTTGTCCATTGAGTATGATGTTGGCTGTAGGCCTCTCATATATGGCCTTTATTATGTTGAGGAATACTCCCTTTATTTCCACTTTGCTGAGTGTTTTTATCATAAATGGGTGCTGTACCTTATCAAATGCTTTTTCCACATCTATTGATATGATCATGTGATTTTTGTCTCCCATTTTGTGTACTTTTATTTTTGAATATTTTACTTTGTCCTGCTAACTCAGCTATATTGCCACTTACCCTTTTATTAGCAAGTTAATTTATGTGTATATTGTGTATCAATGTTTAGAAATTTCAATAAAATTTTTTTACCACCATGGATGGTTTTCCTGCATACCAATGCAAATGGTCTTAGTGTCTTTGCTGGGACATTGAACCAACAGTCTCTAGCCATCTTGTCATTCAGAATAATGTTTTTAAATTCTCACTGTTTTAAATAGCACTGGTTTGGAAGAGACTTCAGATTCTGCTTTTATGTCATCACTAACATTTAAAAATACGTCAAGCCTAGAGTAAATGGAAGAGTTGGTAAAGTGGCTGAGTCTCTCTCATAATCTCTTATAATGATCCATTAAAACTTTAGTGGTGATTCCAACTATTTTTTCCTTTTCTATACTGTTTTAAATTAGCCATGTGAATACTTCCACCCAATTTACATGTCTTAAGGATTTTTAAAAAATCCATTTTATTATTTTTTCTTCTGAATAATTCTAATCTTTTTCATCATTCAATCACCACATCAACCATTACTTGAATCAGGGGCGTAAAATTAGAGGATACTTTAGTATCATCCTAAGTTGTTAATATTGCCACCATTTCAGAAGCTTTGGAAGGGTTATTTCATTTGCTATCTAAGAGTATTTCATTTAGTATCTAATTTCCCCTCTATAGGTATGTTTTACGTACCTTGACTTTATGCAGCTTTACAGATTGGCAGTTTTAGCCTCTAATGACATTCTTGTAAAAGTTGCAACTAATTAAGGATCCTGAGTAACCCCAAACACACTCTTCCATTTGGCAGTACCTTTTACAAGGGAAATAGCTCCTTGGATTTGAAGGCATAAAATTCGTTTTAGCTGAGGCTTCCAAGGAAGCTGTTTATGTCACTGCACAAGTGCCTTACTGTGTTTTGTTTGCCTTTGATTTCCTCCCCTTGCACTGTGTGCAATCTTTTGTATTGATTCTCATTTAGACTGAGTTACATTTTAATAAAAGAAATATTTGCCTGATTACCTTTTTGGCATGCTGTTCCTCATCTTGAAGATGATCAACCATAATCTGGGGGAATTGGCAGCTTCAGTTCTTTCTGCTACTTTCATTTTTTTTTCAAAGTAGCCCAAATTACAAAATCCTTGGCTGACTTTCCCTCTGCACTAATTTCTTTCTAAATACTTGTAGCAATTCTCCTTGGTTCAGTACTTGCCCCTTCTAAGTTCTGATTTGCTTTTCCTCCAGTTAGTGGTTACAACATTTGCATGACTTCCAACCACAAGTGTCTTGGGAGACAGCCTGTTATCAAAGGTTGACATCCCCTTTTTCTCATCTTTCTTTTCCCCAGAGTCTTAGCTATCATTCAAATTATAGAGTCAAGGGTCACTTCCGTACTCTACTCAATATGACAGTGATATTAATCACACAAAGTTGGAGAACTGCATGGACTCCAAGTGTGTGTGGCTTTCACAATGGTGAAGGCTATATAGAGTAGAGCAGGAGAAAGGAAGCACAGGTAAACATCAAAGAGATCTGAGATTTCTAGGCATAGGCCCCATGGTCCTTTCTCAATTTTATAAGATATGCATTTTGGGATTACGACTCCCAAAGATTTGTTTCTCAGGGCAGCCAAGTAAAAGTTTCTTGAGGAATCTGTTATAAACTATCAGTCCATAGCTAAAATAAGGCTATAAAACTGGTTAAACCAGATGCAGACCATTACTCTACATTCTCAATGAACAATGTAGAAAACTTGCAATTGGGTGCCACCAGGGAAATTTTGGAATTCAAATGGCACATTATAAACCCCTAGGTTGTACATTGTACTCCAGTCCTACCCAAAGGTTAGTACCATGATTCCAGACACCCCTGGAGATAAGCACAGCTTGTTTAGACCAGCTCCAAGTTGATCCTCTTTGTATGCAATATTCTTTTCCTGTACAAATTTTAGTTTTCTATAGAGTTCATTCTTTTTTCACTTTGTTGGTTTCTTATTACATCACTATTTTAGTTTGTTTCCTGTTCCATCATTATCTATCTTTTTTTCCTCTCCTCCCATTTGGTGGTGAAGGTATTTTTTAAAAATTATTCTCTATTTCCCCCTTTCTTTCTCATTTATTCAAGAGTTAAGTAATGAGTTTCCACAATGTGTTAGTCACTGTTTATTCTCAAAGAGCTTAAAATAGGTTAAGAAAGATAGGCATGAAAACATGTTAATGGGATTGAATACTGTCAATGAAACAAGAGAAGTGTGTACTGAGTATAATGAAGCACAAAGAGGGCTTTCAATTCTACCTGCTAATTGAAGAAAAATGGTACTTCAAGGGTGAAGGAAGAATTGGTACACTACAAACAGGTACACTATGCTGTGTAGTAAGTAGGAAGCCACTGAAATAAAGAAGTCAGACTTAGAAAGATAATCCTAGTGATGGTTGTGTAACAGATTGGAATTGGGCAAGACTGAAAACAGAAAGTTGGTTACAGTTCAGGCCTCTCCTGCTGTATCTTCCGTATAGTCTGTGTTCATCTTCAATTGTTAAATTGCACCAGTAAAGTAACCTTTATCTACTTGGTTGCAAACTCAGCGGTCTGTTTTCAGTACTCATCCTTCCTAATACTTTTGATACTGTTTGCTCTCTTTTCCTTTTGAAACTGTCCTTCTCTAACTGACAGGACACCAATTTCTGCAGAAAAGTGTTTTCTGCTCCTGGAGAGCTGGCGGCAGAAACAATCATCAGGCACTCCTGGCCACCGACTTTACTTCCTTCACTCTATAGTGAAATAACCTTCTGGATGCTGAGTTTGGTTCAAGCTCCACGAGGGTCCGACATTGAAAATATGCCTTTAAACAGACCGCAAAGATTATAAATATAGTTTCTATCTATATAAGTGGCACAGCCACTTGTTTTTGGTAGCAGTGTACTTGAAGAGGGTGAGACAAATAACATTGAGGTGTGTCCAATAGATTTCAGTATTCTTTGACAAATCCATCTGGAAAGTACATGTGTAGGTTTGGGGGATGCCTGTCTTGGTGGTAGCAGAGAAATGGATAAGAGCACAAGTTCAGGGTTACTTCCAGCCCATCATAAACTTTCATGAAGTATTGTACTGTCTCTCCTCAATCTCCTCTTATTTGTCCAGCTGGGATTGTTGCCTTGGTGGCCATGCCTACTATTGTAGACTCTATATCCAAGTGATGCTCCAGACCTGTTCTTCTGACACAGAAGGCCTGAGCTCTCAACACAACTTCTGTGTCACTCTTCACCATCTCTTTCATTGCAACGATCTACTTCATTTCTTCTTAGCAGCAACAGCCTTTCTACTTTCTTATTGGGATAATGAAGTCACACTGTGAGGACCTGATGGAAGCAGAGCCAGAATATCAGCTTCCCATTCTGATAGTCTGCTCAATTAATCCCCAAAACCTTTCAATAATGCCAATCAACAGCTTGCCTCTCATGTAGATACCAAGCAGTTTACCCTTTTGGGGGTCCATTTTTTATGTCAGGGGCAATGATTAAGTAGGTCTCAAAGGGCTTCTCTGCTGGGATCCAAGCATGTTTAGCAAGGTTAACCAAAGACCCACTGAAGGGAAAAAAAGAGGTAATCGAGAGAAGCATTTATAACATGTTGGCAAGCTGAAAGTAACATTACCCATTCTTTCATAAAGGGAAGTGAGAACAACACGCTGAGTAAAACCAAGAGCTGACTTTCTCATGCGATCCTTGGTGTGATTAAGCTACATTCACTCTGCGAGGACGTATTCAACATCCGTCATCTGTTTAAGGCTTTGAAAATTGTGCACATCTGAAAAAGCAGAGTTCTTAGTTTTTCTTTTTGGAGTAAATGATGGAGATGATGATAGTTTTCAGACAACACGTGCCTTTGTGTACATTGATGAGGGAAGATAGGATGCTAGAAATAATGGTAATATGCATTCAGAAATTAACCACATATTCAAAAATATTTTAAAGACAGCTCTACAGAAAACAAATACAACTATGTGCCCTGGAGATGAAAATCTAGTCAGACTGAAAGAGTTCCACTGCTTAAAGACATTAGGATTTGGAACTAATATTTGGGAGGTTCTTAAGGGAATAATAGAGCAATTTGATTGCAATAAAATGGATATTTGCAGATCATGCAAGGAGACTATGTGAACAGGATTTATGGAAGCAATCAGAACAGTTAGGCTTAGAAAGTACTAGGCCCTGTGTTGCTGAAGAGTTCTTGCCAAAACAAACTCACAATAATTTATGAAGGACAGTTAATAATAATATTATAAGAAACAACAGGAACAACTAGTAATTCAATAAAATGGAAAGTGAAATGTGCTTAATAGCCGAAGGGCCTATATTTTAGAAATGGCACACCTTTTAAAGCCAAGAATTCAAGTTTATGCTCCATCACTTTAGTAATAATGAGGTCTGGGAACTTTCTCAGACCTCGATTATTACAATTCTAAAATGGGTTAAAAGAATTACTTACTAAGTTTCTGCAAGGATTGCTTGAAATTAAATGTCTCTCAAAGCATTTTGTAAACTCTTTAGCACTATGTCAATGCTGCTGCTTAAAGCTACTTTTAAATTTACTAGTAGGACTGGCCTCATATTTACATGTTGTACTGAGACGTATTCAGTTGCAAGTGAGAGAAACCTGTCTTACACTGATTGAGATTTAAAAAGAAAGACATAGTGATAATTCTAGATATAGATGATCCAGGTTCTCAAGTAGCGAAAAGGAGAATAAATTAAATATAAGCCAGAAGTTTTAGAGATTGAGAAATATCAAGAGTCTTTTTATTTTTTTTAAGGCCAATAAAATTGACAAACAACTGGTGAGAGTAAGCAGGGGAAAAAGATGAGAAACAAATTGTTAGCATCAGCTGAGAGAAAAGTACATGAGAAGTACTGCAGAAATTAAGCAGATAATAACTCCAGATATTATTAGTAATATATTAGCGAATTTGAACATGCATATGAAATTATAAAAATGCTTACAAAATATATTTTGTCAAATATTATTCAGGAACAAAGAGAAGTCCAAATAGTTCTAAGCTATTAAAGAAATAGAATCAATAATTAAAATTTTCTCACAAAATTGACCTTACTAGTGAGTTTTAGGCTTAACTGGCTTTAGTAGTTTGTACCACCATGCAAGAGGCCAAATAGGCAATAGTCCCTAACGTATAACAGGACCAGTGGAACTGATACCCAGATCTAGCAAGGACAGTGCAATTACTGGCCAATTTCCTTTATGAACATAGATGAAAAGTTTGTAAACCAAATATTGGCAAATAAAATCTCAACCTTTAAAAAAGATATTATGATAAAGTTAGATTTCCTCCAGAATATTACTCTTAGAAATTCCTAAATTACTGGAGTATAGTTCTATTAATAGTTGCAGACAATACATTTGATAAAATTTTATATATTTTTAAAAAGAAACAGTAAGCAAACTTGAGCATGTAGTTGGTATCTACAATGAACTTACAATTACTATTATAGCTGATGTTGAAAATGTTGAACTCTTTTCTTTAAGGTTGGTTTATCTTTCACCATATCCAGACATTTTATTGTTGGAAGTGGTAGACAGTTTAGTAGAGTAGAGCAAAAGAAAAAAAAAGGAAAAAAAGAAACCTGACATGGTTGATAAGATTATTTAAAATTAGAGGCTACATAAACAAATTATTATAATTAATTAGTTTAGGAATTTTCAGATTTAAAGTGCATTATTTAAAAAATCAATTGATTTCTATACACCAGCAAGAAATATAAAATGAAATTTAAAAATATGTTATTCAAATAGTATGAAAAATTATCACGTATCTAAACTTATCAAAAATTTTTCAGGGTCACCAATGTAGCCACTATCAAATATTACTGAGAGAGATTAGAAAGACCTATATAGAGAGATCTAACATACACATGGAGTTTAAAACAATAATTTTGAGCTTGAATGAAATTTTAATGAAAACTGTAGGGTTTGTTTTGTTTTGTTTTCAGTAGAACTTTAAAGACAGATTCTAAAATGTATGTGCACTACAAAGGGTCAAGAACAGAGAAGAAGCAAATGGTGAAAACACTAGCTCCATGTCAATCTAATAAATTGCAGTAACTGAGACAGGAGTAGATAAATGGACAAGTGGAACATCACGGAGAGCCCAGAAGAACCTCCACGTGTATGAACCTTTGATATATGACAGAGTAGCTTGGCAAACAAGTGAGGAAGAACAGATTTTTCAATAAATAATGTTGGGTCACTTACCTCTGTACGTACACATATATGCATGTATGTATGTATCCATCACTCATCATCCATCTGTTCTCAGCATCAGTTCATCCATTCATCTATATTTACTTCATTATTTCTCAAAACATTTGAGATAAGTATCTGAACTTTATGAAACAGGAAAAAATAATTGGAAGGATAGGGAGTAGTGGTTTTTGTGTATAAATCATTGTTATTTCTGTTGGAAGAGTCCAAGGGTAAAAAAAGTTTAATCAGAAAAGGGTTTCTTATAGATGTAGAACTGCATCATTCAGGGCAGACTCAGTTTCCTTTGCAGGACCATCAATCATGAGGTTTTGTACCTCATAGGAATACATTTTGGACAAGGACTGTTAGTCTGGTTACAATTTAAGATTGAGATGATTCCATTTGATAAGATATTTTAAAGAAAAGATATTTCAAAGAAACAAGATGTCTTGAATTAGATAACTGTACAGTATTGCTTTTTAGATAAGAAGAGACCATAGGACTACAAATATATAAAATTGTATTCATGGAAAACTTTCAAGAATGAATGAAGCCTCAGTGACTGTTTAATCTAATTAACAAACTTCAAATAATTCAAAGACCTTAATATCGGAAAGAAAATATTGTATTATTTAGGTGAAAACACGAGATTGTATAGGTGACATCTTAAAAACTGTAAAATGCACAAACTGTCAGATGGTATCACAGTATCTTTCTAATTTATTATTTTATGAGAAAACCAATGTGCTGAGAGTTACAACATCTAGTGCTATTAAACTATTCAGAAATTCTTTCAAACAGAAATGATGGCAGATGTTGGGGATTTGAGTGAGATTTTGTACTTGCAAAGTGTGATGGTTGTCAGAATGAACACTTGGAGCATGGAGCCAGGTGGGAGCATGCACACCGCCCAGGCAGGAGCTCGGGATCTTCCCAGGGGCGGCCATTGCAGTGTCCTGCCAGGCAGTCAGGACTGGTCAGCTATAGTATTTGGGGATCCTATTGCAAACTCACAATCTGGCCTAGATCCATGAACTTAGTAGTCCTTCAGAACTCTATGTTGAGTAAATGAATTGGAGGTAGGTGATAGTAGTAAGGTGTTTCTTCAGATAGGTGATTAATATCAAGAAAATCATGCAAAAGAATTTAGTTAATGCCTAAATAAAAGGATAGGGCACAAGACCAGCGAGGGTGGCTGCAAGAGAAATGTGATGACACTCGTGGCAACCTAGTCCCTTACAGAGGTCTCACAGCTGGGGCATGGCACTGGCCCTGGGCTGGGGCTAGATCCAGGACTTAGGTTCTTATGAGATCTCGAAGGACAAAACAAGATTTCAGCCAGAAAAAGCAGATCTATTGGTGCAACTGTTAAGGTGGGTATCTCAGGGGATTAAAAAACCTTGTAGCAAGGTTGGATCACTATGGAATCACTTGAGGTCTTAAACAGGACAGAGTTGAACCTAGAGCCTGAATTTGGTTTGAAGCTTTGTCAGAGATTACGAGTTTCTGGTTGTGAGAAGTAATATTTACAACAAATGGATTAAAATCATGTATATCAAGGCAGTTTGACTTGGCTCTTCAATAGAGTAACAGAAAGAAACTACATTCCAAACAAATTACTTATCCTTAAGGAACATAAGAGGCAATTAGATTATTAATGAAATATTCCAATTCATAAAATAGCAAGTTTCGGAACAACCTAATAGACTGCTTGAAACAGATGTGGATGTGCATATTGAGAAATAATTCCCACAGATTTCCCGTGTTTCTGCACATCTTGCCTGTGAGGCTCTGACTGCTCTTTGTCCTGGACTACTGTTTCAGGGCTGTTCGCACGGGACCTTGGAAGACAGAGATAGTGTCTCTCCAGAGCAGGGTGCAGCCTTGTTCATTCTCCACACGATAAAAATGTCTTTTTTCTGGAGCAAAAGGCAAGCGTGATGACTGCCTATCATAAAAGATCCCGGTTCTCTAAGTGTTGGGTTCCTTTTCTGTAACATAACCCATAGAGTGGGCATGTCCCCTGGCACTCTTCATGTCACCCTGAAGTACCGGGGGCCTGGGGAACCAGAACAAAAATGCTGCTGCTGTGGCTGCTGCTACTGGTCTGAGTGAAACCGTCCTTCATCTCTCAGCCCAGAGTCTCATTTGTTCTACCACATCCATGAGACTGTGACAGACCAATTTGTTAACTAACAAGAAGAGCAAAATCTCAGTTTTTGGCAGAACCATGGCTGATTTCAAAAGTCAGTAAATATAACACTTTGTTCTAAATAGGCCAAAAGGATAATAGTCTATTAATAGGGTACCTGCGCACACTCATGTCTATATATTTCTTTAAATCATTATTGGAATAGTAACTTTTATCTTATCCACCTCCTATAACATGGCTATACAATTCATACCATAAAAAGAGTTGTTTTTGAAGGAAAGTATACCTGAAAAAATTACATTTAATTTTTTTCTTATTTCAGTCATATATGCTTGAGCACTGGTGAAGTGAAAGCTTACTAGATTTATAAGAAAAATTATTAGGAGAAGCTAAAATGTGTCTGTTTGGGAAGAGAATAAAGGAGGAATACCATTTGAAATGAATCTGATTGATTCAAATCATCACATATGTTCTAGTTATTTTATTTTCCCACTTAAAAGTGTTACCTCTAACACTTTTTTTTAGAGGTATGTTATAGGAATTACAGGTCTCTAAGAGCATTTGGGGATGGTGCATGGTGATATTATCTAAAGGTGTTGGCTTTCCTGCAAAAAGAATAGGCTTAAGGTTCCAGATTTTGGAAATGTTATTTTACGACCTTGAACAACTCATTTATCTTCTTGGAACACCTATTTTCTCAGAGAAATGAACACACACACACACACAAACACACACAATGTTCTGACTTAACAGTCCTTTGAAGACTCTTAGATAGTAACACTTTTATCAAGAGATTTTCCAGCATTGTAAAGAAGATGCCTCAGGGAGAATAGGAGGATTCCTGTACAAGCCGTCTAGGATCTACAATAACCTTTTCATTATTCAGTATTATTCCTTATGGCCATGTCTTAAGAAACAGATGGGCCATGGTGACATAAAACTACAAGGAAAGAACACAACCTATATGACAGTAGGGCAGATGATAAATGGAAACTTGTGCTGGCATTCAAAGAACATGCTGTTCAAATAGTAACATTTAAAGTTCAGTCCTGGCTGATGTGACTCAGTGGATTGTGCGCTGGTCTGAGAACCAAAGGGTCACCAGTTCAATTCCCAGTCAGGGCGCATGCCTGGGTTGTGGGCTAGCTCTCCAGTTGGGGGCACGAGAGAGGCCAGCACACATGGCTGTCTCTCTCCTTCTCTTTCTGCCTCCCTTCCCCTCTCTCTGGAAAGAAATAAAATAATATAAAATAAAATTTGAGAGATTTGTAACCACACACACACAAATGAAGTTTATAATGAGTTGTATTCATTTCTGAAATAAATTCCCAAAGATGTTTTTATGAAAGCTGTCCATTTTGCCCACTGATCAATTATTATATTTCACTGAATCATACACTTAAGGAATTTGTTAACGTTAACAAGGTATTGAAACCTCTTTACTTCTAAATATTCACAATGTTTATGGCAATTTACATGATTGATTATCAGGACCTAGGTCGTTCCAGGCAATTGGAACACATATTTCGTTGACTGCCCCCTTAATCTGTGTTCTCTGTGTTCTTCAGTCCACCCCAGCCACCACTCATTTCCTCTCTTCAGCCTTGTAGTTTCTTCTGTGTTGGTAACCCTCTCTCTCTCTCTCAGACTCCCCTCTCTTTGCTCCTATATTTCTTTATTCCCCTTCCTCCTCTGTTGCTGTTCTCTTTTAGTTCCCCTTGAGGTGGGGCTCAAATGTTGGAAAAATTTTAGTTTCAGGTAATAGCTAATAAGTTTAGCGATCAATGTATGTAAGAAGCTGTCGTTTCAGGAACTGAAGGTATCACCGCCCCCACCCACCGACTGCAGGAGACCAGAAGCAGCTCCACCTTTGTGCCTCAGGAGGACGGCAAGCAATCAGGATGGTTTCTGAGCCATTGTGCTCCACGGTGAGATGTCCACTCACCAGGCCACAGATAAAGACCACCACCCAGGACACAGAGGAAAGAATACTGCAGCTTTTTCATCTGATTAACTTTTCTCCTGATTTCTAATCCCCTTACCTCTACTTTTCTTCTCCTTGTAAAAAAAGGTTGGTTTAAAATGGAATTTAAGATGGTCTGTTAGGGTACAAATCCCCTGTCTTCTCAGATCTCTGACCATCTGAATAAAGTGCCCATGAAGATTCAATCCCCTGTCTCTGCTTATTGGGTCTAGTAGGTGACAGGCAGCACGAATGCCGGCTTTTCTGGTTTCACTCTGAATTCCCATTTCCCTTGTTGATCTCTCTTCTTTCTGCAAACCCTCCCAATTTTTGCCTCGGTCCCTCTGTCTTCTCCTTCCACTGCCCCATCCTCCTGTCGCCTCGCTCCTAATTCTCCACACCCCCTGTCTTTTTTCCTGAGAGCAGGAGCCCATTCTGTTCTTTGTGCTCAGCTTTTTCTTCCCTCTCCCAGCAAAGTGCTTCTTCTTTCTATTCAGCTTTTCAAGTGTCAGGAGCGGCAGGAGAATCAGAAAACCAGTGCAAAGGTCAATTACATAAACCTTAGAATGTTATGATCTTCTCATAAATTAAAATCGATGTAAAGACTGAGCATCTACTATAAATGTCATAAATCTTTTGACATAGTCGATAAAAGCAAGTTTCTAGTTAGCATATTGGTATTTCTCACAGAGAAGGAAAGTTGGTCATTTGTTAGTTCCTGTGGGAAACTGAATTTCAGATTGGTTTTTGATAAATTGACCTAGAATCCTTCTGAATGGGAGACAATAAAGTATTAAGCGTCACTCTGAATTCCAAAAATGTAGTCAGCTGAAATTCCTCCTGTCTTTTGTCACAACTGGTCCTTAAGTGTGGGGTGACGAGCTATGGTTGGAGACAGAAAGTGAAAATAGAGAAAATGGGAAACAGTGTGTCAATTTCCTTTCATTCAAATTTGCATTCATGTTTCTTTGTGGATCCAGAAGAAATGAAACTTAGAACATGTTTATACAGTAATCTGGGATAGAGGTAGAAAGGGAAGATTTCCAGATTCACAGACTCCATTTTGAAATATTGTAATGACTAAAACAGAACTCTCTTGTCCCCACATTCGTGGGACTTATTTTTCTAGCCAAGAAGTTGCTCTAAATTTACTGGAGTGTATTTTTTTTCCCGGGGAAACTAAAATAAATGATACCAAATAAAATTTTAAGAAGCTGTCAACTATTTTTTGATAAATAAATTGATACAGTAATAAACCATTTGATGGCAACATTGACTAATGTAATTTCTAAGTAACTAACATGTGACGATGAACATTGGTGAATTTAGAAGCAGTGGTGATGTGTAATTAGAAAGTAGTTTGGATCAATTATTTCTGTTCTCTCATGTCTGACGTCTGCATCCAGGATGACAGTAATCTCTCTCCTCTTTCCGTCTTTAAACATCGGTGACCCTTGAAGGAAGCACAAGTCCCACGGCCCACGCAGATCCTTTCTGGACTGAGTCTGTAAATGCCTTTCCATCTTTCAAATTCTAACATTAATTATCTTTTATACTATATATGTATCTGACAGTATGTACTGCCTTGTGATACCTCTTTTATTTTGCTCTCTTAGCATGTCATTTAAAGTAAATTTACTTTTAAAAGAACACATAAATGTTTATGTCTTGTCTCTAAAATTAGAATGTAAACTCAGGGAAAAAGTTTTTTAATATTTGTTTTCTTGAACATGATGAATATTTGTTTTCAGAGCACACACGCCGTGCTTTGAAAGTGTTGTGTCCCTTAAATGCAAGTGGATTTGAGTACAGAGTTTATAATAATAAGAGAAAATAATTATACTGTGTGAGTTTGCTGACCATATTGTGTTTAATCTGGCTTCTTATTCCCATGCTGAGCTCTCTCAAAGACAGATTTAATGTGGTAATTCCAATCGATGTCAAGTAGAACTAAAGTACTGGGAATGTAAAACTGTTGGCACTTTATAATAGCGTGTAATAAGTTTATAGACTTTGAAACAGTATTTTTAACCTTGGCATTTATTTCAGAATGTGTTTTATTTCACACTGCTTCTGCTAACTACTGGTGGGATATTGGATTATTGAACTGAAGAGTTCGTAATGCTCTCACCGTTTGTCAGCACAGTGTTTGGAAACCATGGCATTAGACCGTGGGAGCCGTGATTTATACTGCCACTTCTTAATCCGCTCTGTGACAGTCTTCTGGAGCATGTGGGAAGTCAGCAACAGCTGAAAATGAAGGTGGCACAGGGCACTTAAACCAGACAATGACATCGATGATGTGACATTGAATGTGTGTCTTGCTACTTTTGTCATTTTTTTGCATATTACTCTTTTTGTTCTCAATAGAAATTAGGGCCATTATATTTTACAACCTGAGTATTGAGCAGGATCATATAAAATTGCCAATATTTGACCATTTTGACTTACTAAAATGGTAATTTCCTATGGGTCAGGCTACCTAACATTTAGCTATATAAGTTTCTGCTTGATATGTTCAATACTTGTCCTGGTTGGTGCGACTCAGTTGGGTGTTGTCCTGGAAAGCAAAGGGTCAAATGTTTGATTCCCGGTCAGGGCACATGCCCAGGTTGTGGGTTCAGTCCATGGTCAGGGGTGTGCGAGAGGCAACTGATCAATGTTTCTCTCTTACGTGGATGTTTCTCTTTCTCTTTTCTCTTTCTGTCTCCTCTAAACAAACAATCAAACAAACAAACAAATAGGAATGATGCTTG
>PVKM010016241.1:0-27034 GCA_004027735.1 Carollia perspicillata
CCTCTGTGAATCTGCAACATGTCCCCCAAATGATGCATCCGTCTGCACCTGGTAAGGGCGTGAGGCAAACCTCATGCCTGAGGAAGTCACACACGAATGAGAACGTAATGGTGGAAGCTCATCCCACACGGGACGCTCGTCAGGGAGCTGGGAGAACCGACAAGGCTTACCTTCGCACACGGGGCAGCACTCCCCAGGCACTTTGACGGGGCTCATGCAGTTCTGTCCGCAGACCGTGGCGACGCAGTGGGGCTCTCCGTTGATGCACTGGCAGAACGTGCAGTCGTCTTCCCGCCACCGGTCTCCGTGGGCGCGGATCTGCCCGCTGGCATAGCAGCCGGCGGGGTTGTTAAAAGGGTACACTGGATCTGAATTAAAGCATAAGTCCCCAGTAAGATCTAGGGCATTCTACATGTCTTATCTCTGCCTGAATGTAGACACATTTCTCCCAGGTTCTAGTTATCAGCAGTTCTTTTCCAGCTGTGAGCAGCAGCAGCTCAGGGTTGCACAAGGTATCTGTCTCTCCGGGGACAGGCAAAAGCCACAGTCACACTGAATTTATGTCCACCCCCAAGCACACAGGACGGGGAATCTGCAGCACAGAAACCAATGTGCGGGTGTTATCACTTCGCAAAGCTGCACAACTCTGGGCATGGAGCTGGGGGTCGGTGATTAGAAAACTCAGATCCACCTTAGGCTCTGACGCTGCCTTCCGAGTTGTCCATTTACATGTTTATCACACCTCAATTTCACTCCCTGCGAAGTGGAAAGGATAATGCCCCCGTCTACCTTCGAGTGATACTGTTACTTCCAGGACGAACAGAACTCTATGCCATGGCGCCAGGAGGTCCGTGTGGACAACAGTGAGGACAGCACTGCCTCTCACTGTGGCCTTTCTCACAACGAGGCTGTTGAGACACACCGTGGGGGTCACTGCTTATGCCCTGAGGGGAGAACTAAACCTACGTTGTGTTTCTCCCTGTGAGCTGGGCAGCCAAGTGAGGATGAAAGACAAAAGCAGTCAAGGCTACTGTAAAATAGAATGTTTTCTGAGGTTATCGACCAGGACATGAATGCTGCATACAAAGTCCCCAAATACCATGATAATGGGAGTGACTAGATAAATCACTCAATTTCCTTTTTTTCAGAAACATATAAAATCTGGTCTCAGCAAACAAGTGCTGCTGTGACGGGAGGGAAGTCGTCCACACAATCTTGAGTTTGGTCCTCTTTATTCTAAAGAGGTCACAGGGCATGATAACAAAGAAGCCGAGATGCACAACCACAAAGACGCCTCTTCAGAAAGCCAATCTCCAGAGATGGAAGCGGCCAGAGCCCCGAGTGAGGTGAGACTTTATAAATTCCTTTATAAGGAAGATTACATTGCACACTTCATTTCTACTCTGAGTCTGGGTCCGAATGCCAGGACGTGAGACACAACCAGGTCTGTGCCTAAACAACCCGTCCCGATCACTACACAGAGGTTCCCAGCGGGTTTCCACACCACCAGCTGCTACGCAGTTTCAGGGACGACTGCTGACTGGGGGCAGGCTGGGCACAGATCCACGGGGAAGGTTCAGAGTTTGATGTGATTTTTAAAAATCCCAAAGACATCTAAAGAGTGAACCACCTTTCTCCTATGTTGGCTAAAATAATTTCTAATGGGGGAAAGGACTTCACCGCTATGAATTATCGCTCAATGTCAGGAATGGAGCTGGTATGCTTCAAACATGTTCTGATCTTCAATACGATGTATTAAATACAGCTCAAACACTGACAGAGATTTTAGGAAAACAGAGCCAAGTATGGCACATGACATGGCATTCTGTCCTCCCGCCCCACGTGTCAGGCAAGACGGACACGCCTGACTCCAGAGGGCCAGGCCCGGTCGGCACAAGCAGGCTCGCGGGGCGCTCCTCCAGGAGAATGGTGCAGCGTGCGAGACAAAAGACACGGGCAGGGCGCACTGTTCCTGGCTTCACTGTATACTCAGACAAGTGACTGTGTTTCTGAACTTGAGTATCTTAATCCCTAAAAGGCACGAGTTGTAGTAACTGAGGCTCAGAGTTATCATTCTGAAGTGTGTATTGTTTCTGAACACTAAACACGAGAGGGCATAGCGCGTTCAAGGAACACGGAACTATTACTTCTTGGAGGGAAGAAGGGAACATGGAACGTGCTCTGAGAGCCTTGGCTGGGTCTCTGGGTGGTGGTCCCACCATGCCACAAGTTAACCCCAATATCTCCACCACACATTCTCGAAGGAGCGGGGGCAGCCCCACTTGGAGGGGCTTGGGTTACGGGAAGGACACAGAGTGAGCTCCTCTCTGAGCTGACTGGCTGAGACTGTCCTGGACAGGGCTGTCCTGTCCTGGCTGAGCAATCCAAGGAGAGCAGGAGGTGAATTCTAGGGTTATGGTGAACAGAACGTCCCCAGGACTCGCTGACAACTGTTGGAACTGCAGGAGCAGAACGGAAAGCACTTGAGGGAAATCTCATGTCGACCTATGGGGACTGGTGATCTGTTGTCTACACCCAGGACATAACTTCCCTTGGGGCAGAATTTTCACAGTCTATGCGGCATTATCAGTCCTAAATGAGAGACCGAAATGTCATAAAACAGGAACTCCTTCCATAATCCTCCCTTCTGGGGTGAGACTGAACTAGGTCAGTTTGGACACTAAAACTCTGAGCCATGGACATTCATATTAATCTTTAATTAGCACAATCCTCACCTTCACACACGGGGCAGCACTCCCCTTCGGGCACATAGTACCTCTCACAGCTCAGCTCGCCGCACTGGGCCGTGAAGCAGATGGACACGCCCCCTTGGCATTTACAGTACCGACAGTTGTCCATTCGAAACAGGTCTCCGTCATTGTACTCCACATTGTTGATCACACAGAATGGCTTTGTTTCTGAAAGGAGTTCAAACAAACAAGGCATATTCAAAGTCATTTCTGGGCTGTTTCCTCTTCTGTTTTTTTCAAACAGCCTCTAGAAAATTCTGTCTTTTGGCAGGCATTATAATTCAATGGAAACTTACTAAACTCAATATAATTTCTTGTAACAAGCAATAAAGCAATGTGAAGTAAACAAAACATACTGTTATCCTCTTTGCCCCAAGTAAGAGAAATCCCCCTTAGCAAAATCTATGTGACTCCCCCCTGCTCCAAATAAAGGGAACCATTTGCCTGTGACACTCACATCACTAATGTGAGCTTTAAAGAGATTACATTTGTGTAGATAAACCAGCCTCTAGCTCAAAGAAATGATCCTGTCTTCACATTAGGTTTTGTTCTACCTCAAAAATTTATCTAGGCTTTTTTGGAGGCGATATTCTTCTGTTTCTCCATGCGTCCCACCTATATGCTTTTTCTCTGTCCATGTGGTTTAATAATTTGTAATTTTAATAGTACTTGGCCTTTAACAAAACTATTTCTATATGCATTGCTTTATGTAAACCCAGTAACACAAGCCTGATGAAGATATTCTTATCTCAAGTTTAGAAGTGAGTGGATCCTACGTAATTTGCTCAAGTCACAGATTGAGCAAATGACAGAAGCAAAAACAGCCCTTCCACTGAAACCTTGTGAACTTTCCACCGTGTTTCAAGGTTGTGTTCTGCTAAAGGTTTAATGTCCTGCCTTTAGAATTCTCACCATGATACCCAATGACTTAAATTTTTTTTCTCTGCCCTGAAAAACTCTCTCTAAATTCACTCCTTATCTTTAATTTTGATTGACTTAAGAGAACTCCCACCAAAGATATCACAAGAAAAATAAAACTATAGATCAATATTTCTCGTGAATATAGATATAAACATCCTCAAAAAAATACTAGGAGATGGACTCTGGCAACATATAAAAAAATTAAATACCATGACCAAGTGGAATTTATTCTAAGAATGCAGAGTTGGTTTAATATCCAAAAATCAATTTTGTAATATAGCATGTCAATAGAATAAAGAACAAAAACAGCACAGTCAACTCAATGACAGAAAAACCATTTGACAGAGTCATATACCCCTTCATTATACAAAACATTCAATAAAGTAGGAGTAGAAGGGGCCATCCCCAACTTGGTAAACGGCATCTACAGAAAACTCACAGCTAACGTCACACCTCGTAGTGAAAGACCCCGAGTGCGCCTGCGTAAGATCGGGAGTAAGGCAATGATGGCCACTCTCACCACTAGGGATCGGCACTGTACCGGAGGTTCTAGCTAAGGTGACTGGGGAAGAAAAGAAAGAAAAGGTATCCAGACTGGAAAGGGAAGAGTAAAACTATCGCTAGTTGCAAATGACATGATCTTGTATATTCAAAAAATTCTAAGCAATCTACTAAAACATTATTGAAACTAATTTAACAAGTTTACAGAATTTCAGGGTAGAACTGCAAACTCTAATAAACTCTGTATCTACACACTAGCCATGGGCAATCTGAAAGTGATGTCAAAACAATTCCATTCACAATAACATCAAAAAGAACAAAAGAATAGCATATTTAATAAATGAAGTGCAAAACCTGCACTGTGAAAACTATGAACCATTGTTTAAAAAAATGAAAGAAGGCCTTAATAAATGGAAAGACATCCCATGTTCATGAACGGGAAGATACTATGGCTAAGGTGAAAATATTCTCAAAGTTGATCTACGTATTCAATGCAATTCCTGTCAAACACTAGGTCGTCCTTTTGCAGAAATTACAGACCAATCCTAAAATTCATATGGAAATGCAAAGGACCCAAAACTGACACAACAATCTTGAACAGGAAAACAAAGTTGGAGGACTTGGACTTTCCTGATATCAAGACCTGCCACAATGCCACAGTAATCAAGGCAGTGTGACACTGGCACAAGAACAGACACACAGTCCAATTAATCGAGAATTAGTTCAGAGTTTAGAAATAAACTCTTACATTTATTGACTTTTGACATGGGTGCGAAGACAATTCATTGAGGGAAAGAACTGGCTTATCAACAAACAACGCTGGGGCAACTGATACCCACGTGGAAAAAAAAACGAGAATGAGCTACTATGTATTACATCATACGAAACAACTCAAGATGAGTCACAGAGCTATGATTTCGCTCTCATAGCTACAACTATAGAGCTCTTAGAAAACATGAGTAAATCTTCGTAATTTTGGATTTGGCAAAGGTTTCTTAGATAGGACACCAAAAACGCGAGCAACAAAAGAAAAAGAGTTAAACTGGATTTCATCAATGTCTGCCCTTCAAAGAACACCACTGAGAAAGTACAAAGGTAACCCACAGAAAAGGAGAACATATTTGCAAATCATATACCTGAAAATGAGTTATATCCTCTTATAACTGTGAATATATGAAGTACTCTTATACCAATAAAAAGATAACCCAAACTGAAAAAGGAACAAACTTTTGAATAGACATTATTCCAAATAAGATACAGAAATGGCCAATAAACGCAAGAAAACATGCTTAATGTTATTAGCTATTAGGAAATACGAATCAAATTCCCAGTGAGACATTAATTCATATGCTTAGAAGGCTGTAATTAAAAAGCTAGAGATAAATATTGATGAGGATGTGGGAAAATTGGAATGCTCATACATGGCTGGTGAGCATGTAAAGGTGCAGCTGCTCTGGAGGACGGCTGGCAGTTCCGGAAAATATTTCACGTAGAGTTACCAGACAATCCAGCAACTCCAGTTCTAGGTGTATGAGCATACCACATTTTGTTTACCCATGCACCAGATGGTGGAGATTGGAGATTGAGGCCTTTTTTTTTTTAGCTCTTGTAAATAATGCTGCTATGAACATTTGTGTACAAGTTTTTATGTTGGTATACATTTTTATTTCTCTTGGGTATACAAGGTCTGTCCAGAAGGTATCCAGCCATGTAATATGACAAATAGAGACATTTATTGAAGAAGATACAAGAAACATGGTACACAGGACAATGACGCCTCAGTCCCCTTCAAAGTAGGCAGCTTGGGACCTCACACAGTTCTCCCGATTGCCATCAGCTGCCCCGTTGTATTCTCCTGAATCTCACTGATGGTCTGAAATCTGTTCCCTTTCAAAGATGACTTTAGTTTGGCAAAAAGCCAGAAGTTCAGGGGTCCAAATCAAGGCTGTAGAGCACAGGTGGCAAACACAAGGCCCACGGGGTGGCCCTCCACCTTGTTTTATCTGGCCCAGCACCTTGTTTCTACCCAGTGGCAGTGCCAAGCTCTCGCTTAACTGTTAAGTAGTGGTTACATTTATACAGTCCTAAAATTATAGCTGGCCTTTTGAAGGCAACCACAAGACTGATGTAGCCCCCGGTGAAAATGAGTTTGACACCCTGGCTGTAGAGGGGCTGAGTCACCTGGGTGATTTCATGTTTAGCCAAAAAACTCTGCATGAGCAGGATGCCTGAGTAGCCAGGCATGTTGTTGTGATGAAAATGCCAATCATCCATTGCCCACAGCTGTAGCCTTTGGAATCATCCAGTTTCCGCAGAGGAATGTTCAAGCTTAGTGCAAAATATGATGCAGATTCATGGCTCCACTCACTCAGTCATTTTGAATGCAACGGCCACACAGTACACATGCTCACTCAACAGTGTCCACTGCCCCTGCTGACTAGTACAGTGAAGTCATCCTTGTTCATGTATGTGCATTCCAGTCCACTCTCTTTGGCTGCCAGGTTATATCAGTGTTGTGCAAACTGTTCTCATTATATTAACAATGGCTGGACTTTTTCCAGACAGACCTTGTATATCCATACAATCAAAATATTTCTTGGCCATAAGGAAAAAAAATGCAGTTCTGATATACACAATTAACATGAATGAACTCTGAAACCATTCAATGAAAGAAGGCAGTCGTGAAAGACCTGTTGTATAGTTCTACTTATATGAATGCCCACAATAAGCACATCTATGGAGACAGAAGGTGGGTTACTGGTTGCTTAGGTCTGGGGGCTCTGCGGGGAAACGGGGAGGGACTGCTAACGAGTTCCAGAGTACTGGGGGGAGGGGCTGATGAGAGTGGCTTAAAATTGGTTGTGATGATGATTACACCACTCTGGGAACACGTCAAAACACTGAATTGTATGACCTCATTTAATGAATTGCATGGTACGTGTTTCAATAAATCTGGTACAATCAAAATACTCCCAAGTGGAAGAGTTCTCCTGAGCTAACACGCCCTGTTTAAGAGGGTGGGAAAAGCTGGATTATGATATGCATGTCTTGCATAGACTCCTCTGTCCCACATCATTTCTTAACATATCACCTTGCGTGTTCAAAATAGCCTCTCGCTGCATTTGGAGTGCACGGTGTCCAGCACAAGTAACGCCCCTTTTTTATTACAAACACTTTTATTACAAAATCTTTTTTTACAAAATCACGAGCATGTAATTCTGTAATATGACATTCACACTCAAGCACACCACATCCCAGGTAAAATGTTTGAATTAAAGCTATAAATTATTAACACATATTATTACCTGACCAACCACACTTAAGCAGGTGTTACTTCTGCTGGACCCTGTATTTACATTTGTATTGTATTGAAGGAAAGTGATTTTTTCACTTGATTTTATAACAATCTCTGTAGAGAAGACGGAACAAGTATTGATATCCATTTCTTCAATGAGGTTAATGGAATTTTAAGCGGTCAAAAGACGTGCCTAAAGTCTCATAACTAGTCAGAGACAAGCTGCGTGTCTATGTTGACACAGGTGGAGAATGTATTTGCGCCTGTTTCCCCGTGCTTGCTGGGTGTAGTATTTCTTTTTTCAGAAAATTAGTGGTATGTTAAAAAGAATCATTCACCTATATATGTTTAGCCGTACTAATCTGAGCAAGAGATCAGAAGGACCTGGGCAGTGAGACCTCAAGTTCCAAAATACAGAAGATGGGGTGCTTTTACAAATTAGACCTGCACACTGGGGGTGAGGCAAAATACTATACTCACACCGTGCTGAGCAGCCACTCAAACTGAAGAAAAACTTTTCACCAACCAGTCAGTATTAATGACTTAGCTGCATCAGTCAGCCACATCCACCATCTGGGTGAAGCCACAAATTTCGGGGCAAGATTTGAAGAGGCCAGGAGGGAAGATTCTGGTTATGAATAAAGTGGTTCCAGACAAACTTGTGTTTATGAGGAGGTGTACAGAAGCTTAAACAGCAGGGGACAGGGCTGATGTGCGGCCTGGGCCAGTCAGGTTTCAGTAGCGAATGCCCAGAGAGCCGGGGAGTGGAATTTAGAGTGCACTGTTGGTGGGAGTGCAGACGGGTGCAGCCACTGTGGAAAACAGTGTGGAATTTCCTCAAAAAATTAAAAATGGAACTGCCTTTTGATCCAGTGATTCTGCTGCTAGGATTATACCCTAAGAATCCTGAAACACAGATTCAAAAGAGCCTATGCACACCTGTGTTCACAGCAGCACTATTTACAATAGCTAAGTGCTGGGCACAGCCTAAGTGCCCGTCAGTAAAGGAGTGGATCAAAAAACTGTGCTACATTTATACAAAGAACTACTATGCAGCAGGAAAAAAAGAAGGAAGTCCTACCTTTCACAATAGCATGGATGGAACTGGAGAGCATTATGCTAAGTGAAATAAGCCAGGTGGCCAAAGACAAATACTACAGGATCTCACTTATAAGATGAACCTGATACACAGAACAAACAAGCAAAATAGAACCAGAGGCATGGAAACAAGGAACAGACTGCCAGTGACCAAAGGGGAGGAGGAGGGGGATAAAAGGGGAAAGAAGGGGAAAGGACTAGTTAAGGATCAAGTATAAATGACCCATGGACATGGACAACAGGGTGGGGACTGACTGTGGGAGCTGGGGGGACGGGGCAGGGGAGAGCAACGGGGGAAAACTGGGACAACTGTAATAGAACAGCAATTAAACACACGCACCCCCCACCACGAAATTCCAGTTTGACGCTGTGGCAGAATTTATAGAGGCTCTTCAGAAAAGTGCATGATAAAAAGGCTGGCAGTGGTCCTTGAGGAGCAGCAACCAATTACTGCTTTACCTGTTGGGGACAGACGCGAATCCCAGGACAGTGTGGGGATTACCTCAGCTCTACAAGAGGGCAATGTAAATGGCCGTGGAAAAGAAAAAGATACGACAAAGAAGTAATTTGCTACACAATTTGTATTTTTCAATGCAGAGGTGCATAAAAAGTATCTCTTTAGTGCTTTTTTTGTGTTTTGTGTTGGCCCAATTAAATTTTATGTTTTTAAGTTCTGAAATCTTCTCTTCCCCCTTACTACAGGGTCTGGCAGAAGTAACACCACTGAGTGTGGTTGGTAGGGTAATAATATGGGTGTAGTAATTTATAATCTTAATTTGAACATTTCCCCTAGAATGTCATATGGTGTGCTTAAGTGTGATATTGTTATGTTACAGAATTACATGCTTATGATTTTGTAATAAAAGATTTTTATGTAATAAATAGGGTCGTTATTTGTGCCGGACCCTATATATTCTAGACCTCCTGGCGGGGGGGGGGAAGGCCTGGTAGTACCGACTGTTAAAGACCTTGACTGCCTGCCACACCACACTGATTGGCAGGTGGTGATAGGTATATAAAGTGTCAATGGAGGAAAAGACTAGAATACAGAACTTCACATCAGCAGGGAAGAAATGTAAACAGTTACAGTTGCTGCCTTTTCTCTTCAATCTCCTAGCAGAAAACAGTTCATATTTTGCCTCTGGTCTCATCTCACAGTGGGTGGGGAGCTGTACAGGAGGCCGAGAGGGTAGACATTATGAGCCAAAAGAGACACAACTGCATACCAGGTGAGAATTGTCTAAAAATGTCTGCATAAGTCAACAGCAAGCTGATATAAACACAAAGACAGGATTCATGGCTAAAAACCTTTATTTTTTTTCCTATGGAGGAAGGGAGTTGGTGTCCTATATAGTAGGCCAAGCAGATACTATTTAGGGATACGAAAAACAGAACAATACTTATAAAGGACTGCAAAAGATTATATCACTCTTTGAGCAAAACTAACTTGATAAGGCTCCGGGAACAGGATGGATGCTCAATAAACGCATATTAAGTGGAGTATTTCTGTCCAAGTGCCGCATTCTCTCTCTTACTGCAGAAACAGTCTGTCCCCAGGAACATTACTGATCATTACTGCTATACAGACAATGGATTCTCAATAGCTGTTTTTATACTAATTTTCTTATTAACAGACTTCAGGTCTGAGTTTTCTAGACCAAAATTTTACATAAGGATCAAGCTGACTTTGGGGATGGCTCTGCTGTAACTGATCCGTTTTACAGGTCAGTTTCTGAGGCTGGAAGAGTCAGTTATTAGCTAAGAGACTCAAACCAAAATGTTCTGTTTTATTTAGACTTTTGTCATATGCATTGAACAACTGATTGTATCTAAGAAACCAAATACTGCACATTCTATGCCTGAGATTTCAAACCCTGATGTCTGCGGGCAGGGCAGAGGTGGGCCAGGGTAAGACAGTAGGGTGTCCTGGCCCCAGATCGAGAGCACATGCCCACCTAAAAGGAAGAAGGGCTGTCACTCGGCTCTGGTGGACAGATGATAAAAGTCTTGTTTGTGGGCTGGAGCAGATACAGGGCTGTTTTCTGAGGGATGTCTGGGACTGTTCCACCACTGCTATGGAGATCATCCTTCTAGGTGGTGATGTTGATGACTTCTACGTTTACATAAAAGGAGCCCGAGCATGCCATCTGTCCCTTTGGTTTCTAAACAACAGGGCCCTTGTTCAGCCAACACCTCCCGAGTTGGCCTTCGTCAGAGACTGTGGCCATGAACTATCACAATCTGGCTGGCAACCCGCCCAGCCTTCCACCAAAACACAACCAAAACAAACCAAACCGCAAAGGGAGGTAATGTTTACAGAGAATGTTCTCTCCACCTATTCACCCAAGCGAATGTTTTCAAAACTCAGGAGTTCCTGAATTCTCTGAACATTTTGTAATCGTGTGTTTTCCTTCAATGTGTATTGTTTTAAAAAAACCAAAACAAAACAATGTAAGCAGATGGGTTATCTGGATGGCAGCTCAGGAATCGAGTGCCGCCGTGCAATCTCCGACTCTGCACGTGGCGTCTGCTACGTCGCCACTACCCACTGCCCTCGGAACTGGGTATTCTCTATCTACTCCTCCATGTTGTGGGAGCCTCGAAATGGAGAGACCGTGGGTGCTACAGGCATCCAGGTTCCAGCCGTGTGTCAAAATGGTCTCCGAGACCTGCTGTCACTGAGCTGCATTTTCATATTAGCTTTTGCTCTGTGTCGAGGAGAGCAGCCGCAGGAAACAGCTTTCTGCACCGGTGGTATTAGAACAACGGGGGACATTATCTACTGCATCTTCTCACGTTTCCATAAGAGATGAGTGTTGTTGCCCTGTCCAGTGAGTGGGCCTCTCTTCTCTAAAAATCAGAACAGTGGATCTGACCCGCCTCCCTTTCCTCTGGTGGCCAGGCAGCCGGGAGCCTGCCAGCATTAGGCAGACAGACGCCTACGGCCTGCACGCCTGTGGGCGCTTTCCTTTCGCTTTCCTCGTTCAACCTTTATGTACCACTCTGCGGTTCTGATTCTCCTCTTTCACTAATAATTTTCCACTATGAAATTGCACCTGTTCTCACTGAAAAGTAGCCTCAAATCCTTTGTGGATAAGCAAGGACTTTATACACACACAGACACACACACACAGACACACACACAAAACCTCTGCTTTTCTAGGTGATGATTATGAATCTTTGATATGTAATATCCTTTGACGGCAACCTTATGACAATAGTAAGACCTTCCCAGGGCACTAGGTGGCAAACAGACACCCACACACACAGAAATGTGTGCGTGTGTATGCGTGCGTGTGTAGGGCAGATGTGCGTACATGTGCATGTATGTGTCAAAAGAAGTCAAATACAGACTGAGACACAATGTCCTTAAACATCATTCTGCAGGATCACGAGGCTTCACAGTATGAGAGTTCCTAGTCTCATCTACAACGGAATGACTAACACTTTAACAGAGACACTAACAGTAGGATGAGAAATAAGACAAAGGTCACTCAACACGTTTATGGTGGCAGGAAAAGGGGCACCACTAGCAACAGTGTGACTGCGCTTTGTCACCTCAACATTTCCTCACGGCAGATGGCCAGTGCTCTTCCTGAGGTCGGAGCTCCACAGGGAGGGGCGGGCCCTGAGGATGAAGCCAAGCCACTGAGGTGGGGGTGTCATGTTGGACCGCGAGGTAAAGCTCCCATCCTGAGAAGAAAGGCCTGCCACTTGGGTGTCAACAACCACAAAGCAAAGAGAGAAGGCAGGCCCACTCTTCTTCATCGCTCAGAGGACGCAACAGCGCACTGCATTACCACAGGTGGTGCTTCCAGGGGACACAAAGACTTAGGCATAAAGTGTGGGGCAGGCCAAGCAACCCCTCTGTGGGCTGGTATGAAACAGCCACCTCCAGAGGGAGGTTCTAGAGTGAGAGACAGACTGTGTGCCTGCAGGGAGATGAGCACTGGGAGGGAGAGTGTCTGAGATGCTGGGGCCCAAGGCGAGGAGCAACGAGTTCCATCTCCAATGGTGCGGGTTAAAGACTCACAGAAAATCATCTACCATCAATTAAGCTGCAGTGGTCCCAGAGTAAGACGGTCTGCTTGGCTGCTGGCTGGTGTTTACCAGGCATTACTACCGGCTGGATGACAACATGGGTGTGGGGAGGCGCCGAGGGGAGATTTCTGGGTGCACGTGGAACCTTTTCCACTCGTGCGCTCGTATCGACCAGGTCGGTAAGTCAGGAAGCCCACCTTGCTCTCTCTACTCCCTGGAACGTGCAGAACAGTGTCTTTGCACGTGAACAGGAGGTGGGAGTACAAAACAGTGAGACGATTTGCTCTGGAGGCACAAATCCAAGTGCTTCACATATAAAACCTCACTTAATTTACTGGGATTCACTCCATCTTACAGACTTGGAAACTGAGGCCCAGGGAGGATGAGAGATGCCCAAACTACCCAACTAGTGAGCGGAGGAACCCCTTTTCAAATGGAGGCCTTTCGGTTCCTGTCAATGCTCTCTTAACCACAAAGCGGTCCTGCAAGCGGTTCTACAAAACAAAACGAAACAAAACCACGTGTACACTGAACACTACGAGACACAATGAAACGGGACTCAACTGTCGTCAAACCTTTCCTCTGGGGAAGGGGGGCCTGGGTGGGGGCAAGGCAGATAATTTTCTGAGCTAATTTCTTATAGGCAGTAGTTGGTACAGATGTTTCTATATGTGCCGTGTTGTTGCATTTGTCCAAATCCATTCTCATTTTCCTTGTGAATCTAGGTAATGACTAAGCAATGCTCTACAATTACTGATGTCTCACTTGTGTTGCACGCTTTGTTTTTCTTCTGGAAATTGCGAGGGAGGGGTGTGTCTGAGGTTCTCCTTCCTTCTGGAATGCAAATCCAATAAACGCCCTGCCCCCGAATACCATGCCCTTTCATGAAAGGTGAAAGGGAGAGGTGGATTCTATTTGAAGGAATCTTGTGACCAGAGAATCCTATTTTGGGGCCACACGGCTCAAACAGAAAGCAGGCTGAGGCTAGTGACCAAGCCCTGGACAGAGATGTTTTTTCTAAGCAGGAAAATGTTAACCTAGAGGAATGGTGTCTTTCCTGGCTCAAATTGCAGTAGCTGCAATGTGGTGTTCGTTCCCTCCATTACCTCCTGAGAGCAACGAGGTGAGGGGAGGATGACAGGAGGACTGTGATCACAGGCTCCAGGACCTTTTTTTTTTTGAAATCCTAAAATTGCTTTACTAGTGAAACACAGCAGATTCTGACAGCTACATGCAATCTGCTAGTACGTTTCCAAAATTCTCTTTCTGATGGATGATGGCATGATGATTCCCTCACGTCCTTTACCGCCCGCTGGAATCTTAACCAAATCTCCTTTCTGCAAGAGTTTCATCAAGTCCCTGAGTACATCCCCTGCTGTATAAAAGGCAGAAACAGCTAGATTGAACCCTCCCTCCTCCTCCTCCTGCACAAATGTGCACTCTCTGAGAACAAGAGAAACCCCACGTACCATTAACACATTCAAAGACATCACAGCACTTTCCAGGTGTCCCATCTCCACGAGAGACTATGCGGGGAATGGATCCCGCCTCACACACGGGGGGACCACATAAGCCAGTGCGACACTCGCATCTGAAACCAAAGAAAAGGGAGGGAAAACCCCATGAATAAACAACAACACAGAAGTCGGGAGACCACAAAGTGGCTGTGGCCAACTAACTCCACTCTATGACACTGTCTTGTTTATCTGGTGTCCCTGGGGAATGGGGAGGGGGCTCTAACACCATCTGCACTCCATGTAACTAAGGCTCATCTACCTAATATGCACCCAGGTTTTTCACTTTTACCATTTTGACAGAAGTATTTCCAAAATGCATTACTTCATTTCTCACTTAACTAGACCAGTATTGAGCATAACATTTTCTTGATGACTCGAGGCCATTTTTATATGCACACGTTATGTTATTCCATAAATCAGGCCGGCCTGCAGAGGCTGCCGCAGAGAGAGGGCTGCTGCGTGCCATGGCCCCATGTTGCTGCTTTGCTGCTGACCTTTAGGAATTCTGCAGAGATTTTTCTGGCTCTTCTTTCAGCTATTAAGTTGTTAGTTTTTCAGTCTTTTTTTTTGTGTGTGTGTGTGTGATTGTGTCTAGTAGTGCCTTCATGTTGATCCACGCTAATTAATTCATAATTGTGTCTAACGGAAGAAACAGACTCTGATTGAAGAAGACTGGGGAGCTCTCCATAAAGAAAGGGCCTGCACTTTTCTAAGTGGACTTTGTGACAGCTATTTGGAAGATGAAAGTCTTAATTCTGGGATCTTCTAAGCTGCATGTGTGCATTTCTCGCCACAGGCACGAACGAGGTGTTCTGTGAACTTCAACTCTGCTGTGAAATTTGCCTGAATATAGAAAAATAGAGGCAGGTAAAAATCAGAGGAGGGAAAAAAAATGTGGTCACCTGTCTGATGCTGATGTGCTGGGATGAAACAGCAGGCAGGAAAGGAGCAGCTCAGGGTGGCAGGGTGGCAGGGTGTCAGGACGGGCAGGTGGCACAGGGGAGGAGCAGTGAGCTGCCCACCCTGGGACTCCCCTGAGGATGGAGGTGTGGCCGGAGGGTGGAGAGGAGGACTATGGGAGTTCCCAGGTAGACAGAAGTGAAAGGAAGACACCCTAAAAGGAGACGTCCTTACAGGAAGTGTGTAGGTGTTTATGCACAGTAGGGGTCAGGGCAGGAGAAGGGAACATTCCAGCAGGGAGGAACTATTAACACATCCATTAATTCTGTTTTATTCCCCCTTCTTATGTGATTATTTTGTTCCTCTATCGTTCTTCGGATCTTTAATAAAGTAAAATATTCCTGCAGCCTGCGAGAACCGCAGTAATCGGGCCCAGAGGTTTAATTACATTTCCAGTTAACTGTAGAACTAAAAGAAATACAATGGAAGTTACAATTTGCACCAATGATCATCAAAGCCACCGGAAAGGTGTGAATGACCTCCCTCAGGGCCAGCCCTCTCAGGCCTCTTCCATGTGGGGTGACCCGTTATATTGGATTCCTGGGAGAAGCAGGTGTTAGAGATAATTAAGGTTTTGCTGCAGCGGTATTTCTGCCTGTGGTTTAAAATAAACGCCTGCCTGCTTCCTGTGAGCAGAGCTGGGAGCTCTTGATTTATAATCTGTATTCCTACTGGACAATCATCTTCTAGGACTGAGTAAATACGAGCTGGGCTTTTAGTCCCTGGTAAGGTTATTCTACAGTCTTTCATTTTCAGGTAGCCAGCCACTGCAGTATTAAGCGCATAACCACAACCTGTGATATTACAGTAGCAACATGCTCTGCACGCTTATTACAACTGACACTCTAAGTACTGAGAGGCCACACCCTGATCCCAGTATCTGGATGTGATTACAATGAGATTCCCAGAAGAATATCTGGGATTCACCTTCTTGCCTATTGATGTGTTCCGATCATTCTAATTTAAATGCCAAAGAGCATACGATCAACCAACAAATATGTCTTCAGATGCTGTCCTTCAACCTTTCAGTGACCTTTACTGAATACGTATGTGCCCTTACGTGCCTGGCTCTCTGCTAGGCTCTCAGAAATCATGCCAACCTGAAAACCATACCTAAGTTGCTCCAAGTCTTCTTCTTCCCCTTGAACATTTGGCCTCGAGCTATTGGCCTCACATAGTTCAACATAACCCAGCTGACATGAGTTACCTTTTGACAGGTATGTCTATACTCTGTGTAGACACCATTGAGACCCTTGTTTGCCAAGGAAATTTATTATGTCCACAAATTAGGTGAGTCCAATGTAGTTTTTACAAGTCTTTAATAAAAGTATGCTCCCCTTCTACAGATGAGAATGGGGAGGCACTGAGCTTCGTCAACTGACCTGAAATTAAACAGGACTTCCTGTCCTGTATTTTCCACTAAAGGAGACATTCTTCTATCGAGTCAGGAAGAGGAAACACTGAATTACGGAACTGAAGTGTGTAAACTGTACCTTGTCCTCACCACCTTTTCTCCTGTTTTCACTCTTGTGTGTCATTGTCTCCCTCTCCCCCATTCTCCTCCTCCCTTTCACCCCCATGTCTGAATGAAGAGCAAGCGAGGGAACGCAGAAAGCATGGGGCAGGGGCAGGGGAAGCAGACTAACCTGAGGGAGAGATTCTGTCTGAACTGACGCCACCCCTGACTGCACACGTCTGGAACCCTCCCTCCCTCAGTGTCTAGACTCTAACCTGGTCCCCGCTCCCCCTAACTATGCCAAATGCATCCTCTGGCTCGGTTCCTCCACTTTGTCATCAATCATCTTCAGTCACTCCTCACGTGACTGGTCACACGTGCCTCGGGCTCGCATTCCACCCTCTCAGGTCCGCGCACCGTCTCTCCCAGTGTTTCTCTTCGTTTTCCCCAGTCAGCCTCCTGTTCCCCAGACAAGGCCTGGCTGCGCTGTCCCCGCACTGCTCACCCTGTTCCCTCCTGAACACCCCCACTCCAGCCCTCATCTCCAGCTGCCTGTCTAGGTCCCATCTGTCTTTCTGGGCCAGCCTCAAATAGCACTCTCGGTGTTCAAGGCACCTCTCTCTCTCACTGTTTCGTGGTGACTTGAGTACTCATCTTTCCACAAGCTCCCTTCGGATCTCTCGCATATATTCATGAGATAAATACCGTGTAAGTGGAACAGAACCAGAGATGAACAGAAGAAGGACAATAGTAACGGAACAAACGAAAGAAAGTGAGAAGGAAAGCAGTGAGAGCTCTATAGTGTGAACTCAAAAAAAAAAGTACTTAAGGCAAAGCTATTCTATTTGCATGATACCTTGAAACAGACGTGTCGAGGGCTTTGAAAAAAATTTTTAAAAAAGTAACAGCATTAGTGAGATGAAACTCACATAGCATAAAATTCACCCTTTCAAGTGTATAATTCAGTGTTTTTATACGCACAGGGTTGTGCAACCATCGCCGCTAGCTAGTTTTAGAAGATTTTCATCACCTCCAAAAGAAACCCTGTACTGTCTTCACCCTCCCTCCCAGTCCCAGGCAACCACAAATCTACGTTCTATCCCTATGGATTTGCCTCTTCTGGACAGTTCATATAAATAGAATCATACAATAGATGGGCTAAGGGCTTTTTAACTTGAAATCAGAAACAACCTATATTTGCAGTGTGCAGAAAAATCAAGCCTCCAATGTTAACCTCAGTATTAAAATAATGACCAATTAAGGTACCATATTAATAAATGTTTACGTAATGTAATCACCAATCACAGCTGCAGCCAGGTGGGTTGGTTAAGCTGTCTTTTCTTCTCCAGAATAGGCAATGGAATTCGGCTCAGTGGACATCTGAGTGCCGGAGAACAATGATGAACAGCACTCAGAAATCATCTAGGCCCCTAGAGGGCACTCCCTTCCTTAGCAGCCCGTGCTGGCTTGTTCCGCCTGTGGAAAAGCTGTGCAATCTGGGACTCCACAGACAGTCCCAGGCAGCCCAGAGGCTCTGGCACAGCTTACAAGGTGCTTCACGTCTGGCCTCTCCTTATCTCCCAGCTTCCAGATTCCACAGTCCCTCCTATGCCCCGCAGTTGAGCAACAACGGCAATGTGCCATTCACTCCATCTACCCACCCCTGCCCCTTATCACTCTGGGCCACGGCTCAGATGTCCACGCGCTTTGAATCCCTGCTTCTCTCTCGCCCCTGGTGAATTCTACGTAGCCTCAGACCACCCACTCGACAAGGCCTTCTCGGATCAAAAAGCAACCAGGCTTCATTTTCCTTCCTCTGACCTTGAATAGCACCCAGGGGCACCACACTCTTGGAGAGTACCCGCTCATCCTACAAAATCGAAATTCTGCTTCTCCTCCTGTGAATTCCCCTTGTGCAGGAGACACGCCCTATTTGTCTTGCAAATGGAACTACTGAATGATAAAGGCGTCTGAACAATAATTGGAAATAAATATTTTTTCCCATGGCTAATACGCCAGAGGTTAGACCATGCACTGTTTTTATAGTTTTTATTTTTATAAGTTTTAGACTGGGAGCCAAATAGGTGCAGTGCTTTGCAAAATTAGTGTGTGGAGGAAAAGACTATGGAGTACATCTGGAATGCAGATTCCAGGGTGCTAGACACAAAGACTGCTTTTCTGCAAGTGGGGGGTCAGGATTCCGGAATGTGCCTGTGCCCTCTAATAAACTCTCCAGGAGATTACCCTGAATGGAACCCGGGACCCACTCTTGGAGAAACTCATTCCTTGAGGGGCAGGCTCTCGGTCACCATTGCTTAATTCACACTTTCCATTGGAAAAGCCAAAGCCAACTAGTTTTAACATTATAATGAGAATGAGGATTAATAGCACTTGCTCTTGATCATTTACAAAGACTCTTTCCTGTGAAACATGTGCAGTGAAGAACAGAACCACTTTATTTACAATCACCCACCAGAAAATGTGTGACCACCAGCAAGCCACTCAAACTCTGGGACGCTCAAGTTTTCTCAGCCATAAAATGAGACGGTTGGACCATAATGAGCTTGCTTCTAACTATAAAATCCCACTAGTCTATCAGTGCCAGCCCTACTCCCATCGCTGCCATGGTCGGATCCTGGCTCACGCCTCCCTGCTGTCTGCCTGCACTCTGTGCCTGGAGCACCCCACGGCCTCACACTGCGTGCTGGTCCCTGCCCTCACCCGCTCCCCATCGCCAAGCGCCTCAACCTTCAGACCCAGCTCAAGCTGGGCCTTCTCTCTGACGCTTCCTTGGTCTTTATTTCTTGGAGGGAGAGTACACTTACACATCTACTACTCTTTTTCCTTTCCTACTCGTGAAGGAACAAGCCGTGCAGGGGAAGAAACAATAAGCCCAGCACTGGTGTTTCCATACACTAGGCTTGTCTTCGTAACCAAGTTATGGCTTCGTTACTAAGGAGAAGAATCGACACTTGTTTCGCTGGAATGACCGGAGAAATGGTAGAGGATGCTGAACAACAGGGAGTTGCTGGAACAGGCCGTGGGACAGAGGGGCCCTGTCTGCCACTCCTGTGCCACTCAGCAAAGCACGGGAGTGCCCCTGGAATGTGCCTCCGTGGTGGGCGCCGCGCAGAGCCGAGGGTAAATGTTAGTCGAACACTGCCCTACCATAAACTGCGTCTGCAGAGGAGGGAATTTGGAAGCAGCAGACTCCTCCTGTTCCCCAAGCAGATCCTCATCCCTGTCCATACCCTGGAGGACAGACGACTCTGTGGGGTCCCCTGCAAAGGACGGCTGGATGCACTCCACATTCCGAGTGAGTGCCTGAGCCCTCCAAAAGGCGAGAAGCACTGTCTGAAAATCAAAACCACTCTTCGCAGGCGGGAGGGAGGCCTCCTTTCAGTCGGGGAAACAAGGACGGGTGAGGAGTTAAGAGGGCAAAGTACTTGCACTACCAGGATTCCACAGCGTAGTGATGAAGTAACTGTCAGGAATGAAAATTACAATGACACATAAAACATCCTATACTATAAAAAGTAGCTTCGACTTTAATTAAATCTGATGTGCTATCTCTCTACTCATTAAATTGCTTAACTCTTTCCAGAAACATGTATATCTGAAAAAGAGGCTGCAAAGAAAACATCCAAAAAGAAATGGGTTTCCCACCCAAGAGCCGAGCTATCCTCACGGAAAACCGCACTCCTCCCCAAGGAACTTGCTGAGTTTCCTCACGTCTCCTCAGGAGAGACTGACTGCACTCGGAGGCACAAACCCTCCTTCCTATTTTCTTAAGCTAATTCCTGCATGATCTCCTCGCACTGCGCCCACCCAGGCTGGGGAACATTCCTGTATGATCTCCTCGCACTGCGCCCACCCAGGCAGGGGACCGTGTGCGTCAGCACAGGAAGCACATGGCCCGCTCTGAGGGCGTCCCTCCCTCTCAGCAGCCAGCTCTCCCCTTTACAGGCGCTGTCACCTGTTCGACCAGAAATGACACAGTCTTCACTTTCCCTTCTGGGACACTCTGCCTTTTCTTGGTGGTTAGTCTCACACTTTTCCTGGGGGTGGGGAGAATTAGGGGACGTGCTCCAATACAGGGAAGGTAAAAAACTGAGGGCTATTAGGTAAAGTATTCTTTTGTATTCCCTAGTAATAACAGTGAAGTCCATTGCAAGCCCTTAATAAAGCGGTCATTACAGTCCTCTTCTTAGCCGATAATCACAGCTCCCTCCTCAAGGCTGGTATGTGGCTCAGGAAACCTATGCTAAGATGCTAAATTAAAAGAAAAAGTAGTATAAAGTACAGGAAAATGGAAGTTGTAGGGCCGCATGGTTTCTATGCACTTTATGCTCTAAACTATCTTCTAGAACCATGCCCCACAATTACGTAGGTGGGGTGACAAGAAGGCGCTGGCACCGTACACGCGTCACTGACTCGCTGTGGCCAGCTAGGGAAGAGAGCTGGAGCAGCTCCAACGGGACTCGGGAGTCCTGGCGGCAGGAAAACCAGAGGCCCAGAAAAGCCGCCGCAGAGATTCCTTGGGGCCTGGGGCCCTGCTGAGAACGTGACATCCAGGATCTGGCAGGCTTCTGGCACTGCACTTGACTCAGCCCAACAATCTGCTAACAACCAAGTCCCAGCCATGAAAGGCTGAGCCTTTACTTCCTGAGGTTGTGGTGGGCCAGCTGGCCTCACAGAGCAAAGAGGGGGTCGGAGTGAGAGGTGCCTGAAACCAGTCCGGAAAAGTAAGGAGGAGGGGAAACTGGCACGGTGCACTCTGGGAAAAAGAAGGAGTGGGTTTGGATGTCTACGTTTTCATACAGCAACGTAAGGTATTCTCACTTCAGAGCCAGGATTGTCAACTGCACGAGAAGTTCATGCTTTGGAACCTGGAATCAGCTTGTCCGTGAACAGGTAATTATTTCCTACCTTTGTGCTCACTGTGTCCATGCAGCAGGGCACTACGCTGGGTGGTGACTGGGGACACACAGGGTCCGGGCCCTCAGTTCAGGAAGGTGTCAAATATATAATCACAGATGAGCGCACAGTGGGACATGGACGGTTGTGTCCCTTCCCAAAGATCAGGGAAGAAGAAACACCAATGACATCAAGACTAACTTCTATTTGAAAACCTGAGCAAAGAGTTGCTGCCAGGGCTGTAGACCTCCTCCAGAGCCCATAGGGGCTGAGCGGGGGCTGCCCCAGCTGCCCTCAAGCAGACGCCCACTTGGATGCACGTGGGTGAGATCCAGGCGTCTCACCCTCGTCACCAGTGCAAAGTGTAAGATCCTCTGGTCTCCTATCCTCAAGGGAATGTGCAGCCCTGGGTCCTACTTGAACTTCCCAGGGACTCCCTGTTCCACACCACCTTCCCTGCCCTCCCAACCTTTCCTTCACAGACAAACTCCCTCGACCCCTGAACATCATCGCAAAGGGGGCCGCTCATCTCTGGTCTACTACCTTGTCTACCCAGTGCACCTGAAAACGCTGTTTCCTTGCAGCCGCCTCCAGGAAGACGGCGAACTGCCCCACACTTACTTATTCACCTGGGCTGGAAGGGAGCTCAGTGTCCTCCAAGTTGCCCTCCGGCTAGCCCCATGTCATTGCTTTCCTCTCTCATCCAAGCCCTCCCTCGCTGGGGCTGTGTCTCCTACCCATTTCCTATGGCAGGGGAGGGTTTCAGAGAACGCACTCTGATTTCAGTCTGCGGCTTGCGTTCTGGCCACTGTACTATATGTAAAATGGGATCATTAGAGCATCCGTATGTCATAGGACTGCTATGTAGATGAAACCGAGATGTGAAAAGCACCTAGGATAGGGCCTGGAACACGCAAGCATTCCACACCTGTTAGCTATTTCATGTAATTAGAAGTTGGAAGGCTTTGGTGTCTGTGTGGACAAAGCATTTTCATCGCCCTGACCTCTTGGAATCCAGTGATCCTGGCTGCCCCCCGCCCCCACCGCTCGAGCCACTTACCCCTACGGCCACAGCTCTCTGACATCTCTCGAGTCAAGCGTCCTACTCGCTGATCACAGTGGTTCATCCAGTTCTCTCAGGCCTACGCTGCCCCGACACGGCCTCTTCACACTCTCTGGGACATCCACTGCCCAGACCCTCCCCTTTCTCCTCCGCCTGGGCCCTGTCCGACTGCACCTCCTCAAGGCCTTAGTCCTAGACCCTGGTGGGTACCTGAGCCGCCATCCTCATGATGCTGTTAAACATCCTGGCCTTTCAACCTCCGTTCTTACCTGGTCCCTTAACTCCAACCCCGAGTGCGTTAAAGCCAGAGATGCAAACCTGAGTGTCTTCAGGAGCCGGGCAGGAATCCTGACAGAGGTCAGGATCCCGACAGAGGTCGGGATCCCAGAGACAACTCAAGAGGTTCCCTGCCCTCTGACGGGGCTTCGCTGCTCCTCCCGGGGAGAAAACAGGTAGGCACTATCCCCAAACCTTCCAAACTGCTCAAGAGAAGCCAGATTTTTTATGTGAAGCCTCCCAGTTTTTAAATGGTGATGACTAATTTTAAGATGCCCCCCCACCCCGCTGCCGCAAAAAGGCAAAAAGAAAACATGTCTCCGGGGTCAAATTCAGCCCCAAGGCTGCCAAGTGCAATCTGTGATTCAAACCAATTACCTCCTCTGTGCTGCTGAGGGCTGCTGGGAGGAGCCCACGCCCGGCAGCAGCTGCCCCGCCTCTTCCACACTGACAGGCCTCATGCGGCTGACAGCCCTCCGCTCATCCCCCAGGATCACGTCTTTCAGGATGCTTCTCCTGACCAGAGGCACAAGGATAAATAGCTGAGGCTGTGGGTACATGCATGCAGGGCAGTGTGAGGGGAGTGGACTGTGTGATTGTCCATCCACGTGGAGGAGTAGAGGGAAGGACACCCCAGGAAGAGGGGAAAGCCTACTCGAATGTACAGAGGCAAGAAAGAGTAGAGGTTCAGGTTGGAACAAATGGTACAGCCCACCAGGAGGACACTATGTACTGGGATGGGGTCTGGGGGACATTAGAGGGGCACTTGCAGGAGATGCGGCTAGAGAGCTAGGCCAGCGCTAGGTACCAAGGGGTCTTGCATATCACACTAAGAAGCATCTTTAATTGAAAGTGATGGGAAAGTAATAAAACATTTAAACAAGGAATGCAGTCTTGCAAGGGGGAGGTTATCTGAGGAGAAAACAAGGACTGTCATGAATTCTATTCTTCTTGAATCATAAAGCTAGGTGGGATTAGTGCTGACGTTTTCAGTTACAAAACCCATTAAAAGTTTAAAAAGCAATGACCACAATGGCCTAGAATGCCCTTTCCTCTTTCTCTATCTGCTGAACTCTGACTCATTCTTAAAGACTCAGCTCAGAAGTCAAAACCGACGGTTTTCCAAGTCGGAATCAGTATCTCTTCGCTCTGTGAACTTACTTTTCTTTTTTGCACACCTCTACTTCTCAAGTGTGTAGCAGCTTAACTGATGATTTATGCGCTCCTGACACCAGTGACTGCATCTTATTCCTGCCAGGGAGCACAATGCCTGGCACATGAAAACACTCCTTCATTCCCCGAACAGACCCCAAACACTGTGGGATACTGATGTTAGCACTTGCCACAGATGAACTATTTATTATATGTGCAATGAAAAACATTGTGTATTTACTTGTGCTAGGCACTGATGAGGGAGAGACGTGTAAGGTGCGTCCTTGCCCTCAAAAAGTCCATAGTCTAATGTCTTAGGAGGTCATGACCTCACTATGGAAATGGAAGCACCTGAGCGCATGATCACAGAGCCATGAGATACAACGTCTTCTCTTTTGAAACAAAGGCAAAGCCAGAAACGGGTCATTTAAAATGCAGTTGTCTGTATGGCACATGCACAACAGACTGAGCACGAAGTCCAAAAGAAACCAGCTGTCTCTACCTCCAGGGTCTCAGTTAAGCAATTTGATGTCTCCTGGGCACTTATAACCCCAAGCCCTGTGCACAGTGTGTCTACACAACAGTGAGGAGCCCTGTCACTTTCGTCCAATGCAAAGGTACAAATGAAGAGTAAAACACATTCTATGACATTTGGGGTTGCTTTTGGCATGTCCAAAAGACGCCGCACTTTAACATTTTAGATTTGCTTACTAGTGATGTAAGTAACTTCACGATCCATGTTTGTAGAACTCTCTGGAGCTGTTCTGGTAGCGTGTGTCGTGAGGAGGGAACATAACATCAACGAGGGTGGGGAGGGAAAGCCCTCAGAGGTTCATATTCTTCATGCAGTGGGTTCTGCTTTTCTAATGTAGGGCAAGTTTAATGGAATTTGGCTGAGTTACTGCCTCTCACGGAGAGTCAGAGGACTATGTATTTAGGATCTGTGGATGGCCAGGCCCATTCAGACCAAACTGTAAGCCACTGAACACCATAGTGAGAGCCTTGAGCTTTGTTTCAGGGCTGAATCATGTAAAGTAAGACTAGATACTGGTCAAGTTCATGGTGAAACACAAAAGGCATGTATAGGATGTACAGGGCTTCCACATATGATGTGAATTATCCACAAATTAACGTCTCTATCAGGGAGATAGTTCATCTCCAGTGGGCAAGGGCTCTACTTCTAGGAAAGCATATTTTCCTCAATCTGGGGATATGTCCAATAATAACATGGAATTCCTACAACTATTTTGTTTGAAAAACATCAGAGTTTAATATAGACTCTGGCTTTTTTAGTTATGAGTTGACTTGCTCTTTTGGGCCAAAAATTACTGTGACAGAGGGCAACAGAATAGATGTTCTTTTCTTAGTTGAGAAAGAAGGGCTTCAAATACATTTCCAAATTTTTTTCTGCTTGTGTTTAAAAACAAAGAGAATGCTACCATGATAGCATGTCAAGAGTCAGAACTGCTTTCAATCTGTGCTATGCTAATGCATACTTTACATATTGTATAATTTAATTTTACTTATTCTCTGAAAGGCAGCTGGATAAGTTATCCAAATTAAGGAAACCACCAAAAAGTGAATGGAATTAGAGAAATTTGTGTATTAACAGACTAAGCCTTCAAAAAGAGAAAAACTAGAACTATTATTGTCTGCCATCTTCTGTGAGACCATGTCTTGGGAACAAATGGGCATGATATTCAATTACAAGGCTCTTAATATGATAATGTCCTTTTTAAAATGTACATTTAGGGATGATCTCCATTGGCTACTTGAATAGGTATTAAACAAGCAATTTAATTACCTAGCACACTACAGGTCTATAATAAATATCACCTAGTGATTTAAATTGCTTAACACTGTCTCAAAGAACTAAGGATTGCTCCCTGTGCTATGAGAAAAACAAAATAAAACAAGAAAAAAACAACAAAAAAATCCTGTCAGTTTCAAGCTACCCTCTGGAAATTCAGGCTTTGACATATGTGTCTGGCTGGGCCAGTGTGCCTGTGTCCCTGACTCTTGGGTAATCTTCTACCCCCTGCCCCTCAACACCCCCCTAAAGGCTTCAGCCAGCAGAACGACGGGCTGAGTGAGGCTCTGGAGATAAGAGTTGACTGACGAGCTCTAGAAAACTCAACCACCCAAGTGCAAGTGTGTTAGCACACAGAAAGTTAAAGGACTCTTGGCACTGCCCCTCCAAGACTATTACTCAGAAGCAAACGGATTACTCAGATGTTATTAGAGAAGAGGAATAAGAAAAATCCACCGGGTTCACAGGAAGATGGAAACCATATGATTCTAAGATTCGAGAATATAGGCAAATAGGGAGGAATATGAAAAGTTATCATCAGTTACTGTGTGTGTGTGTGTGTGTGTGTTTAAGGTCCTTGATATCTTACTTTGGATGTAAAGCTGGCATTATTACTTTACAGCTTTTTCTCAAATTCAGTTTTTATTATTTGGTACAAAGCCAGTCTATTAATTATTTTCTTGGCAGATTAGCCTGTTTGTGTGTTCCCTTCTTATTACCTTTCAAAGTCTGCAAGGTTTTTGAACTGGCCGAGGTGATATCTGTGAGGTGCTGAGTTCCTTCACGCCTGGCCAACTCATTCATCACCATGCCCCACACCAAGCCCAGAGGGCTGTCTTCCATGAGTCTGTGCCATTTACCTGAGCACTTTCAGATCTGTGCCTTGTTTTCACTCACTGTAGCTTTGAGGTTAGATTAATTCTGATTTAACTTGAGCTTCTGAAGAAAAGCTACAACCTGCCAAAGATTCCATTCTGCTGGCCTCATCCAGTATTGAGTCCGTTTCAGGCTGTAAATTCTGGACCCCCTGAAAACTCCGTTGCTAAATATCTTCCTCTAATCACAACAACAGTGTGCCAGCAATCAGCTAAGATTCTGTTCTTATAATACAGTATCACACTAACAAGACAGATTTTCTTGAGAACACAAGGAAGCCAGGACTGAGGGATGGAAACTCAGAATCCTAGATTTTCAACCTGAAGCAATGGAGTATAAATGTCTAGATGCTAGAGTGAAAGTAAGTTCCTGATCTTCGCTCTTGCCGTGGCCTGTATACC
>PVKM010016242.1:0-27004 GCA_004027735.1 Carollia perspicillata
TTGTGGCTTATTTGACTACCATTTTCAAAGGAAGAGTAAAATAATTTCACAATGTTTTTTTCTTAATTCTTGTCCAAGTTTTTAACATATGAAAGCAGCAAGTTATCTTTGGAGGAAATGAGAGAAGTGATGGTCACATTTCTATTTGCTGAAGTGCTATTTAGATGCCTTAATATAGTCTCTACTTGGGAGCAGGGTGAGTTCAAGTAAATCAATAAAAAACTCCTGCATTGCCTCTGGAAGTTAGTTAATTTCTCATTTTCTAAATCACCTGTGTTGCATCAGCAACATCCTAAATTTGGTTTTTAGATTTCAAGGAGTATTTCCTCTCTGATATTCTGTCGCTGTACAATTGAGTAAAAGAGAATCAAAACAGCTCTCTTTACCTGCACCTTCTTGGTTCCTGTACTTACCACTTAGGCACTTTTCTTCCTGTCTGTATTCTGAACACTTATATCCATTTTATATACTTATGTCAGGTTAATTTGCCAAAATGCTTCTCTGATTCTGTTATTCCTGTTAAAACACACTGATGCTTCCACATTATGTACAGGTAAAGGCACATTCTATGCCTAACATTTCATGTCCTCAACATTCCAATCTTAACTTCCCTTTTAGGTCCATTTTCTCATATTACTATACTTATCTTTCCACTCCAGCAAAATGTATTAATTCCCTTTTTTAAATGAACTTCTTGTCAATTCTGTATTTTAAATTCTGCCCAGGAGTGTGTTTTTTTTCTCATTCTCTCTATCTAGGTTCTGCTCAGTCATCAATTTCTCTATTTAAACATTAGGTGTTGTCAGTGTTGGCCCTAAAATCTTGAAGCCTGTCGATGAAAAAGTTGAGGACTCAGGAATCTTTTGGGAAGAACTGTTGAAGCAATGTGCACGGCATTCTCTAGGAGGAGGAAAACCTTAGATTCTGCTCTGATTTATGATCACTACTCTTCTTGATCCATTGCTTTGTGGTAGACCCCACGCTACTTTACAGAATAGCTTCTCGTCAATTCTAAGTTATCCAGAGCTGGGTTGCAGTAGCAAATCATCTTTTCTATGCTACCAAAACAAGAGACATTGTTGAATCATTTCTCATGACTGATTATACCACCATTTCTTCTGTAGCCTCTGTTAGATAGCCGAGGTGGCTAAGAAAGGACCGGGAGCCAATAAAGATCCAATTAAGGGCTTTTATTCAAGGCAAGGCACTACAATCAGGTGGGCTGAGTCCAAGCAGACTGCAGTAGCAAGGAAAAGGGTAGAAGGTTTTTTAAGGGTGTGTGGCAGACCCCTTGGGAGGGTAGGTCACCCTGCTGATATGCTCAAGGTGTCCTGGGTATAGGTATTTGCAGGACAAAGTTCTCTGATCAGGGATGGCTGATTCAGGGACAGAAAGTTCTGGAGATTTATGGGCCTTGCCTCTGGGAAAAACTCAAGGGGGAGGGAAGGGGCAGTGAGGATTCAACCAGTTTCCAGCAGGATGCCTGTGGCTATGTCTCAGTTGCTTCTGATAATAGGGAATCTCATGGTGAAGTATTTAGCTGGTGATGCAGACTTTCTTCATCCCAGCATAGGTGGTGGCTTTGGTCCTCCATGTCCTAGTACATTCTAACAGCTTCTAATTTTCAAAAGCCTACCTTCAAGAAATATTTCCTTTGGTCCATTCAGCACATTATTATTGATCATCTATAATGCAATTTATACGGTATTAGTTTTCTCTTTCTGTGTAACATATTTCACCATAATTTAGCAGCTTAAAACAGCAAATATTTATAAACTTATGGAGGTTCAGTAGTCCGTAAGCAGCTAGGTTATTAAGAGATTCTCAGAAAATATGTGTAAGATCGTCCATGCTCAGAACATACCTGGTGTGTGCATTCTAATTATCTAGTCAGAGTCTGCAGGTCTTCGGAAGAAATTATGATCAACAATGGAACTATATGCACAGAAGTTATTAAAGATTCTGGCTTTGCAGAAGTCTAAACATGGTACAGGTTGATGGAAAAGGTAATGAAGACATTGCTTGAAGATTACAAACTAGTTTGAGGAATGCATACTAAAATGGAGTCATTTGTACACTGATCAGGAAAACTTCTTTTATTGCACAAAGCACACTGAAAGCCATAAGCAAAATGCATGAGAGTAATAGTTTAAAACTGCAAACAGCAGAGCAAATATGTTGGCCAAAGGTTAGGAAACAGACGAAAGTGACACTGTGGCATTGGAGTCCTACTAAAACTTATGTTGGGCCATTCCTGACTTAGGCAGTTCATTTCAACAAAGGGCAGAAATGACCCAGGCGAATATACAAGGAGACACCGAAGTTAACAGTAGGAATAAATACTCCACATTTTATTTTTTATTTTTTACAGTGTATTTTATTGATTATGCTATTACAGTTTTCCCACTTTTTCCCCCTTTATCCCCCCTCTGCCCTGCACACCCCAACCCTCCAACATTCCTCTTCCTTAGTTCATGTCCATGGGTTGTACTTATAAGTTTTTTGAATCCTCTGTTTCCTATACCATTTTTTACCTCTCCCTATCTATTTTATGCCTACCAGTTATGCTTCTTATTCCTGTACCTTCCCCCCCCCATTTCTCCCTTCTCCCTCCCTACCAATAACCCTTCATGTGATGTCCATTTCTCCGATTCTATTCCTGTTCTAGTTATTTACTTAGTTTTTGTTTTCATTGTTTTTATTTTTTTAAGGTTCATTTGTTGATAGATTTTTGTTGTCATTTTATTGTTCATAGTTTCTGATTTTCAGTTTCTTAGATAAGTCCCTTTGACATTTCATATAATAAGGGCTTGATGATGATGAACTCCTTTAACTTGATCTTATCTGGGAAGCACTTTATCTGCCCTTCCATTCTAAATGATAGCTTTGCTGGATAGAGTAATCTTGAATGTAGGTCCTAGCCTTTCATGACTCCAAATACTTCTTTCCAGCCCCTTCTTGCCTGCAAAGTTTCTTTTGAGAAATCAGCTGACGGTCTTATGGGCATTCCTTTGAAGGTAACTCTCTCCTTTTCTCCTGCTCCTTCCAGAATTCTCTCTTTATATTTAATTTTGGGTAACTTAATGATGACATGCCTGATGTGCCTTGATGTGTTCCTTTTTGGGTCTAACTTCTTTGGGACTCTCTGGGCTTCCTGGACTTCCTGGAACTCTGTTTCCTTCACCAGACTGGAGAAGTTTTCCTTCAGTATTTGTTCAAATAAGTTTTCAATTTCTTGCTTTTGTTCTTCTCTTTCTGGCACCCCTATAATTCAGATATTGGAATGTTTAAAGTTGCCCCAGAGGTTCCTAAGATTCTCTTCATTTTTTGAATTCTTGTTTCTTCATTCTGTTCTTGTTGAATGATTATTTCTTCCTATTGTTCCAAATCATTGATTTAAGTCCTTGTTTTCTTCCTGTCGCTGTTGATTCCCTGCATATTTTGCTTTATTTCATTTTGGGTATTTTTCACTTGCTCTTTAATTTTTCGACCAAACTCAGTCAGTTCTGTGAGCATTTTGATTACCAGGGCTTTATATTCTCCACCTGATAGGTTGGCTATCTCCTCATTGCTCAGCTCTCTTTCTGGAGTTTTGCTCTGTTCTTTCATTTGGGCCATATTTCTTTGTCTCGGCTCACCTGTCTGATTGGTCTGATTGGCTGTTTCTTTAATTACTTGGTTGTTGGAGTTTCATGCAGTTTGATTTTCTGGCACTTCTGGTGGTTTATTGATTTTAGATTGGTTGTGATCCTCCTTTTGGTTGAGTGAGGAAATGAAGGGTTTCTACCTATGCCACCATATTGGCTGGAACTCAGAACACATGCTTCTAATCACTGTAGTCTATTAACTGCTGCATCAAAAAAGATGGTTTTTCAGAATTTAAATGATAGAACAAACATAAGTATCAAAGTCCAAGATACCTGAGAGGCATCTAAACGTTGTAAATAAATAATCCACTTTTTAAATTAAGAGCAAAGAACTGAAGATAATTTTCGCTGGGCCTAAAAAAAATTCTTTGGATAAAAACAAACATTTTCAGAGCTGTGATGGTACAAGTTGTTCTGTCTTCAGGAGCTTACTTTAGGAGTGTGGGAGAGGAATGCACTTTCCTCTACCCTCAAGGTTCTTCTGGATGGTCTAATAATCAAACAGATATAAAACAGATTAGCAAAAGAAAGCCACCAAATTTAATACATGCATATGTGTGGGAACCCCACATCCATGAGAGACTCAGACACCCCACATGCATGAGAGGGTTAGAGGTAGAAAGGGGTTTCTGGACAGGCAAGACATTCTGAGCTTGGGATAAGGTAAGGCTCCTTGGGGGCTTCAAAGGGTCATTGCAGGATGATTAAAAAGAGCAGATGGTTAGTGAATAGATGTTTGTCCTGCCTTATAGATACATCAAAAGAGGTTATTGCTGATAGTCTCCCATTCTAAACAAGGCTCCTAATGTGAACTCTTCCAGGTAGTCAAAGGGTGGAGGGAGAGTAAAAGTTTATCTTGAGCCTACAGCTGAAGTTGCCTTTAGCTCCAAACAATCTCAATACCACAGAGGCTCATCTTGGGGTGACTCATCCTGGAGCCCCACAGGAGGTAGTATGCTGCACCTGGGGATTCTTAGGTCAACAAGACGGAGGAGGCCTCTGCCCTCCAGCTGATTAGCTGGATCAGCTATTTAGCCTCTCTACCTACACAGCATAGCCTTAGAAGAAAACACTGCAGTGAGGCTTCTGAGGAGACATTTTATTGATGGGCTCTTCCTATCAGGAAAAACACTTCCTCCTGAACTTAGCTCTTAGAGTTTTCCTGCCCAACAAAGAGTGGAAATACAAGATTGACAGATCAAAAAAGCTCTTGGTAAATGATCAACGTTTAATTAATTATTAGGGCTTTTTGGTCTGTGAAAATAAGTTAGTATTCCTAAAATTCTGCTCTGAATTTTAGGTAGCAAATGAAGACTGCTCAGTCCCAGATGCATGTCTCTAGTCCTGACTTCCCCTCTGATCATCATACCAGCATCTTCAAGGGCTTACTTAGCGTAGCATCTCTCCCTGAAAGTATCAAGGGCACCTCAAGTTTACCACATTAAAAACTGAATTCTTAACACCACTTACTGAAGAGGCTGTCTTTACCCTGTTGTATATTCTTAGCTCCTTTTTCATAAATTAATTGCCTGTTTATGGATGGATTTTCTTATGGCCCGTGTACTCCATTGATCCAAATGTCTGTTTTTATGCCAATACCATACTGTTTTGATTACTATAACTTTGTAGTATAATTTGAAATAAAGGCCCATGATACCTTCAGCTTCATTCTTTTTTCTTAAGATTGTTTTGGCTATTTGGGATTTTTATGGGTCCATGTTCATTTTAGAATTTTTTGTTTTAGTTCTGTAAAAAAAATACTATTGGAATCTCGATAAGGATTGTATTCAGTTTGTACATTGCTTTAGGCAGTATGGGTATTTTAACAATATTGATTATTCTAATACAGGAACACAGAATACCTTTTCATTTGGGAGGTTATTTTTCTATTTCTTCTAATAAATAAATTTATTCCTAGCAATTTTACTTTTTGATGCACTTGTAATTAAGATTATTTTCTTAATTTCTCTCCCTAATAGTCTGTCATTACTTCATAGAAATTCAACAGATTACTGTATATTGATTTTGTGTCCTGCAATGCTCCTGAATTCATTTATTAGTCCTAACCGTATTTTGGGCTCTGTGTGTGTGTGTGTGTGTGTGTGTGTGTAATCATGTTATCTACAGATAGTAATGATTTTACTTCTTCCTTTCCAATTTGGATACATTTTATTTCTTTTTTCTTCCTGATTAGTCTGGCTAGCACTTCTAATACTATGTTGAATAAAAGTGCCAAGAATGGCATCCTTGTCTTGTCCCTGATATTAAAGGAAGAGTTTTCAGCTTTTCACTGTTAACTATGAAGTTAGCTATGGGTTGGCTATATATGGCTTTCATTATGTTGAGGTTCATTCCCTCTATATCTACTTGGTTGAGAGGTTTTTTAAAAAATTATAGATGAATGTTGAATTTTGTCAAATGTTTTTTCTGCATCTATTGAAATCATTGTATGATTTTTACTTTTTATTTTGTTAATGTTATGTATCATGTTGATTGATTTGCAGATGCCAAATTATTCTTGTATCTCTCAGATAAATCCCACTTGATCATGTTGTATGATCCTTTTGATGTGCTATTGAACTCTGTTTCCTAATATTCAGTAAGGATACTTCACATCTGTGAATATCAGGGATATTGGCCTGTAAATTTCTTTCTTGTTATGTGTTTGGTTTGGGTATGAGGGTAATCCAGGCCTCATAAAATGTTTGGAAGTGTCCCCTCCTTTTCTCTCTCTCTTTCTCTCTGTCTTTCTCTTTTTTCTTTCTTTCTTTTCTTTCTTTCCATGGAAGAGTTTGAAAAGGCAGAATTTACCAGTGAAGAAATATGGCTCTGGAATTTTTTTATTGGAGGTTTTTTAATCTATCTTTATAAAAGCTTTTTGTCTATTTAGATTTTAGTTTCTTCATTATTCAGTCTTGGAAGATTGTGTGTATCTAAGAATTTATCTATTTCTTTCGGTTGGTTCATAGTAATCCTTTCTATAGTATCAATGGAAACTTCTTTCATTTCAGATTTTATTTATTTGATCCCTCTCTCTCCTCTTTTTTTTGTGGGGGAGGTGAGTCTAGCTGAAAGTGGGATGAATTAGTTTAATGTGTTTCTGTTAAATTTATCTACCTGTTATTTAAGTCTGATGTTTTCTTGTTGATATTTGTCTGGATGAGCTATTCATTGATGTAAATGGGTTAGTCAAGCCTGTGATCTGAAGGTAAACCCTTAGTGACAATCGCAAAAGCTGAGAATCCAGACAAATGCATGAGCTCCTTTCTGGGAGATACTGATAAGCCCTAGTCAGCCCAGGGAGAGCACAAAGATAGTATTTCCCAGCCTAGGTTTCCTGAGAGCACTTTTGTAGCCTCTAGATGTGTAGTGAACTTGAACTTGTTCCTCGGGCTAAAGTTCCAGGGCAAGTGAATAGGCCTGTTTTCAGAGGAAGACTGAGGGTGTGTTTTAGCTGCTATCTATGAAGTGTTCTGGGGGTGGTGGCCCACCAAGAACTAACTGCCCCTTCAATTGTTTCAGACCCATAGGAACCAGAAATGCAGCCCCTCCAGCTGCCAGCACCAAGCACTCAAGAGGCGTATCCTCTGTGGGCTGCATGCACCCATCTGGCATTGGCAGGCCATGGATGTGGCATGGTGGAGGGTGTGCCCATCGGCACTAGTAAGTTATAAGGAGAGTGCAGAAATGGTGTCCTCCAGTGCCAGGGCCAGCAAGGTAGAGGGAGAAGGCAAATATGGCCCCTACCGGTGCCTCTGAGGAAATAAATCTCCTTCACATATGGTCTAGACACTTTTCAAACTGATGGTCTGTGTGTGAGCCCTTTAAGAGCAGAATCTCCATTCACTCTCTAGCCCCCATGATTCTGGGGGATGTAAGTGCTGGTGGTTTTCACAGTCAGATGTTGTGGGGCTCATCTCTCCAGTCCAGGTTTCAAGGGTTACTGGGCCTGATACCAGGTCCAAACCCCTTGCCCGCCCCCTCTTGTAGGTCACTGTGCCCCTGGGGTGGGTTTTAGTGACTTCATGTCTCTGCCTCCCCTGCTCATCTCAGTGTGATCCATTTAGCCTTTGTGGTGGGGGAGGCCTGCTCATTCCGTCTTCAGGTCCTTTCCAGAGGAGACTGTTTCACATATAACTGTAGGTTAATTGTGCTCCCAGGAGGAGGTGCATTCAGGAGGTTCCTCCACCACCATCCTGAACCGCATCCTCTAAGTTTACTGTTGCACGTTATGTTTTTCATACTAAGTTTTTGACAGCCAATTGTATTTTACACTTATAGTGACTCCCAATTAAGAATCTCCATTTCCAACAGAATACTGTGTATTTCATAAAATTTCCAGTTCAAATAAATTTACATAGCTGAATTATTGTGAACATAGCTTATAGGTTTTCAGGAACTGAATTGTCCATTTTAAATTTTTATCTAACTCAGTTACAATTAAATAAACTTGAAAATTCAGTTCCTCAGTTCCATTAGCCACATTTCAAGTGCTCAACATATGGCTAGTGGCTACTGTATCACACAGCAGCTTTAAAACGTGTCTGCTTTCCTTGTGTCCATTACTATTGGCTTAGTTTAATGGACTCTTCTTGAACTGCAAAATGTGGGCTTATTTTCCAGGTTCATCTTCAGCTACTCCCAGTTTTAATGTGCACAGTTCTCTCTTTAATACGTGCATGTAACAACCCCCCGCTCCCCAGGTATTTTCAAGGCACTGGGAATACAGGGTTAAGTGAGGCCTGGCTCTGGCCTCCAGTAGCTTAGATTCGAATGGCTACATTTCATTGTACTAGCACATCAGTCACAGAATGTAGACCTAGACTGGCATTTTAAACCTTCCTGCTGTAGAAGCCCAGCTAGTAAGCAAAGGCAGGATTTGAACTCAGACTTCTACTTCCAAGTATTTAACCTCTCAGCCTTACGTGTGTGGTACAGGTAAGAATTCAGGAGCCAGTTCCTCCTGACATTACACCAGAAACTCAGCTTTTGGTTTGCCTAATACTGTTCTACAAAGCCAAATGACCCCAGTTTTTAGCATGCCACACATCACAGGAATTACTGAGCATTCCAAATGCCAGTTGTATCAATTATTTTCCCTAGTTAAATAAACAGATAGAAAGTTGCCTGTTTGACTAGGTGCCTGCAATAGTTTGTAGTTAGCTTGCTTTGCAATCAGTTTGATTTATTAATTTGTGGCATACATAATTTTAAAGGCAGAGACCACAATTTAAAAAAAAAAATGTTTGTACCATTAATGAAATGCCAGTCAGCAAAAATAGAACTTCAAAGTGCCTTTGCCCACGCTTGTTTGTCCCTTTGAAATATTCCCACTTCTTCCCACTTGTATCTGCCCTCTTCTCCTTTCCAGTCCAGGACATTTTTATTTATCTTCAAGGCCTGGACCATATATTTTATAAATTCGTAAAACCTTCCTTGGTCCCCTAGGGCAAAACTAATCATGTCCTTCTTGGTACTATTACAGCACTTTGATCTTAATTCTATTATATACTTACCGTGGTCATAGTTATTTCATTATGCGTCCTTCTACCTCATTAAATTGTGAACTCTTCAAGGTCAGTGACCATGGGTTATGAATCTTTATACCCTTGTGTTTTCAGACACTAGCATGGTTGTTATTTTAATACATAATAAATGTTTATTGATGAGGGAATGCATGTGTGAGTAAATTGAGCCTTTGTTTTTGGCTGTGACTTCCCTTCCCCTCCTGCTGGTAATTTTCCACTGCAGGGCTGGAGGTCACAGGAGAAGTACTCTCTGTGGAGCGGAGCATGAGGTAGACTCCTGAAGGATAATGGGAAGGCATGTGACACTCTCCTGAGACTCCTCATTTACAACCTTGGAAGGCTCACACACTCAAGGAAGAGGGCTGTCATGAAATGGACTCGTTATCCACGTGGGGTTTTCTCTGGGAAGGAAGGCGTCTCTCACATTAGACCATAGACCAGCTCCACTTTCTGGTTCAGGCATTCTGAGCAGGAGGTCGTTTTTCTTAGATTTAGTCTAGGTATTCTTCTTAGCTGTGGTCTCTATTATTTTGGACACTTATATGACAATATCTGTAATATATTTTCCTACTGTCTGACCTGATGAGAAGAAATGAATCCGATTGGAGAATGCAAAGGGAAAGTAACCCTCCCATGGCAATCAGTTCTAATTGGATGAAGGTTTTGGTCTGTAATGAACCTAAACTACCCTGGCAAGTTGACTATCCTTTTTTTCCCCCTTTTGCACCTGACTCTTACTCCTGCAACTCTGACACATGCTCCAGTGATGGAGGTGACATTGGATCTCCATTTATTAAAAGGTTTTTAAAACATGATTTTAATTAATATATATTAAACCCTGGAAAGTACCAACATTTAATTATCATAATTAGAGTTAATCTCCCTCTCTGAAATTAGGTTTACTGTATTCATTTGCTTAGTAAGAAGAGCAATAAATAATACTACTTAGTATGTAATGAGTGCTTGCTATGGACCACATGCTAATCTAAACATTTTGCATAAAAATTTATTTCATGTAGTATATACCACCTATTGAGATATGAATTATTATCTCAATTTTACAGATGAGAAAACCGCACTTTAAAATAATTGACACAAATCAGATAGTAAGTAACTGTCCCTGGATTTGAACCGGTTCTAACAGACTTCAAAGCTGAATTTATTTATTTAATTATTTATTCAATTATTTATTTATTTTTGTGCCAAGAAACATTTCAAGCCAGCCCAGCTACTTTTCCAAGTCATCATACAGCCCAAATTAGCACGCCTCAGTCAATGTGTATAGTCTGTGAGCTTCCTTGAGCATGGGTACAAGCTGGAACTCTGTGAACCGCAACACAGATGCACTAAATAACAACATGGTGTTTTGTATTAAAATTCCTTTAATGGGTGAAATGAAAAGTATCTTTGCTATTTTTTAAGTTGTGCTTAAATGTAGGGCTAAACTAGCACTGATGCATGCAACATTATCAGCCGTATGTGGGTATGAATATAAAAATAACCTGCAATAGTCTGGAAATGGGCTGGAGCAGCAGCTTTCAGCCTTTCCCCAGGTTTTAAGAGCTTCTGCATACAGCCGAGACAGCTTGACCTACTTTTTTTCTTTTTTCTTTTCTTTTCTTCTTTTTTAAGCCAAAAGGCAGGGTACAGTCTCTGTGTATCTCAGCATGTAAATGAAGGGGGAGAAAGGGAATTTGTGTATTGCTTGTATCACTTGCTGATTGGATACCTTCCTGGCAGAAGTGTTCAAAGAAAAAGTATGTCACACTGTTCATTATTGTTAATTAGCAGTAAAAACAGGGCTTTGGGGCATCATATCCCATAGGACATCAGCAGAGAAATGGGGTTGAAATTTTAGCAGTTATATGTAGAGTAAGGTCAGACAGCCTGCCATATAAGTTTTTGAACTGAGTTCTTTTTATATTTAAAAGACAGACATTGCATTGCCCTGGCCGGGTGGTTCAGTGGTTGGAGCATTGTTCTGTGCACCAAAAGGTTGCAGGTCAGATTGTGGGTTTGATCCCTGGTTGGGGCATGTATGGGAGGCAACTGATCAATGTTTCCCTCTCACATGGATGTTTCTCTGTGTCTCTCCTCCCTTCCTCCTTCCTCTCTCTCTAAAATCAATCAAACATGCTCGGGTGAGGTTAAAAAAATACAGGCATTGCAGAGAAATTTCACATGGTAGAACAAAAAGGCTTTAAATTCTAGCCCCACCCGCAATGGGTAATTTAAGACCAGGGGTTAGTTGGTCCCTTGTAACTGGCTACCGTAAAACGTGTTTGACAAGTGAAAAGGATGGAAGCGATTTTTGGTGCTTGAAATTGCAACATAGATATTATTCATTAATATGTGAGTAACATACTGTAACCATCATATTTATTACTACCAGCTTTTCACTGAACTTCCTCCTCATTTGACTGCATTCCTATTATTTATTTACTGGCTTTTGGGGGGATTCTTCTGTGCAGACATAAACCAGATTTAATAGATTAGTGATGCATAGAATTGGGTCCACAAGGCCAGTAACATTTTACAACCAGCTGTTCAGAGTGAGTTGAGTTTTATTTGTTGACCAAAGTCTCCATTTACTCCCCACCAAAAAAAAATCCTTAATACATTTTCTTTTCTTAGATTTTAAAAGTACTTATTGAAAAATTTAAGTACAGTGGTGAGAATAAAAAGTCAAACCTGCCTCTGATATACCAATGTTTTTACTGTGGCATCTAAAATTTGATCTTTAATTTTATAGAATATACCTATACATTTATTTTCATATATGTATATATAAATGTGTAAATAGTTGCATATATGTTTATACACCTAAACGTTCTTCAAAAAGACAAAATGTTTTCATATGACACATACTATTCTGCCACTTGATTATTCTTATTGGATCTATTTTGGACATTTTTCTTCAAGAGGAGAAAATCACATAATTACCTTGTATTATCTTTTTGCATATATAAGCTACACTGTATCAAACCATTCTCTTATTATGGCTATTGCTTCAGAATTTTTAGCATGACGAACTAATAAAAAAAACCCTAATCTAACAAAAATATTCTTTTATGTGCATGAAAGTATTTTTAGGAAGTTAACCTCCTATAAGCAGAACCACTGCATTTACTGCAGAGTTGTCCTTTGAGAACATGGCACTGTCGCACCTCCCACCAGCAGGTATACAAGAATGTCACAAACTGGGGCGTGTTATTGTAAAGGCAAACTGGCCTCATTATGTGCCAGACACTGAGCCCCGTAGAATGATTTTTCTTTCTGGCCTATTTGATTTCAGTTCATTTACACTTAATTATTTCACAGTTTAGAGGTGACACCAACCCCCCTTTACAATGTATCCGTCACAATTTATCTTGTATTCCGACAGCATTCACAGAACAGCAGTGGACTGAGGGAGATGGCAAACAAGTACACTGCACTTTCTGGGAAAGTGGTGGCCACAGTGTTCTAGGCGGAGCCAGGCAGATAAGAGGTTAATATCCTGGCAGAGGCAGCTCTCGGTTCAGAGCCTGCCTTGTGTTCTTCACCCTCTACACGTTCCATAATTCTTCATTTTGCCCCTAGTCACTTCTTATTTTGATCATGCCATCTCCAGGACTAGGGCAGCAGCAGTAGAACGTGACAGGCTTCTAGATGTACTATTATTGTCAAAATTATTGGGCTTAATCTTCATACAACAACCAGAGTAACAACAGATGTGGTCCTCTATTAAGCGTCTGATAAGACATAGATGTCTTAGCTCTCGTAGCCCATTTACATGACACCGCTCTCAAACTCAGAGCGTGGGTTACATCAAGGGACTAACTCATATGCTATGTGGCATTTGATAATAGTGAAGATTAAATTGAAAGGAAGTAAGGTGTTCAGAAGAGGAAAAAGTATAGTCATGGAAGTTTTTCAAATTCTATATGTGATTATTTACTTCAGTCTTATTGCATCCATTGTGAGCTAAATCGCAACTGACAGAACCACATTTACATTTTGAGAACATTTTGGTGAGCTCGCCAAAAATTTTTGTTAGTAATACATGAATATAATTTAAACATGTGAAATATAACCAAAATAATAGCGTTTCTTTGAATTTTTAAAATTTGTTAAGGTGTTACTGCCTTGAGTTTTACTAATAAAAGGTAAAATTAAAATATGCAGCTGGGAAGTTTAGTAGGCACTGAGAATATTTGATAATGCCACAGCTGTCTATATCAAATTCACTAACATATTTAATAGCTGAACAGATGCTTCTTGCTATGGTAACACATGGTACTGAGCAGCAGGGAGTCCCATTTGACAAGCCAGTTTTTATTTTATTTCTTTATCCCCAAACTTTCTCTAATATTCCCAGATTTCAGTGTGTTTTGATTTGTTAGGCAGCAAGCAGATAAGAGGGATTCTGTTCTCTGTTGTGTATTTCCAACAGGTTGTTTGGCTTCAAGATACAAAGCCCATGAGGTTCTGAAACAAAATCACCAGGAGAGATTGGGTAAGACATAGCACACATAACCACATAACAAGACAGCACAAAATGGCAGAGTAGCCTCTTCAAGGAAGCTGGGCAACGTGACACGAGGTAGCGCCAGATTGATGAGAAAATTCTAGCAACCAGCCTCTCGGTAAATATTAGTTACGTGGTAAGCAGGTTATTTAATTGTGATGGTTTGTGTACGTATCTTCTAGTTGCCATCCTTCAGTAGCAATAACTTTTGTCAGCAGATATACCCAAGGGAAACTGGGGTTGTTTGGTGTTGCAGGATTTGCTCTCCAAGGATCAGTTCTTTGGAGCTCTCTGTGAGCTATTTTCCAATTCTTTAATTGCTTGTGTCTGGGAAAAAAACACCTGATATACATTCTTAACCCAAAATAAGATGACTGTCTAGCAAATGTATTTTGAGATTCACAGAAAGATGTGGAATTGCTAATAGGCCATTCGAAATGGGTTTTGCCAAAGATCTTGCACAGCTATGTTGAAAATTGTAAAATTGTTGAAGTGAGATACATCTTATCAAACTTCAAGGATCTCCAGTGTACTTTATCTGGTGAGGGAATTATGTATTAGACTGATATCTAAAATGTGTAAAAGCTTGGTTCAAATTTCATGGAATGTCCTAATGAAATTATTAAGTATCTAGATGAGACAAAGCTATTGTACTTCAGGGTATTCAACATCTTTTTCAACTATCTCCTTTAGCAGGATTTACATAATTGTCAACTAGGATCTGTTTAAGCACTCATGGCATTAATCTTTTCTTGGCTGCATTATTATGCACAGTCTATCTTTGCCTCAATAATCCTAGTCCAGTGAATTCAGGAAAATCCTAAAGGTTTGCATAACTGGGAATATTAATTTATTTTCATTACAGGAGTGGTGAAGCATTCCCCAGCTCAATCTCCCCTCTGTTGTCATGGTGAACTTCAGGATTCTGTGGCTGGGGGTTTGGGCTGGTGTGACTCTTACTTACTCTAAGCCTATCTGTAAAATTATAGTCCTAAAGATGTGATCGCTTTGACATCTGTTTTTTGCCAAAAGGACTGACGACTGGACAATAGTAAGACAATAGGATAACGGATTTATAAAATCTTTTTTAAATTTATTCTTATTTTAATTTTATTTTTTAGTTGTTGTTTAAGTATAGTTGTCTTCATTTTCCCACTACCACTTTCCCCCACCCCACCCACCCTTACCTCCCACCCTCAATCCCACCCTGCTTTGGTTTGTCCATGGGTCCTTTATACATGTTTTTTGATGACCTTTCCCCTTCTTTCCCCCATTATCCTTCCCCTTCTCTCTGGTTCACTGTCAGTTTGTTCTTTATTTCAGTGTCTCTGGTTCTATTTTGCTCACTTGTTGATTTTGTTGATTAAGTTCCACTTACAGGTGAGATCAGATGGTATTTGTCTTTCAGTGCGCCATTATGCTTATTCCATGCTCTCTAGTTGCATCCATGCTGTTGCAAAGGGTTAATACTTCAGACAAGGGTTTTATCTCCAAAATAAGAACTCACAGGACTCCACTCCAGGAAGACAAACAATCCAATTAAAAAGAAAGGCAAAGGACCTAAACAGACATTTCTCCAAGGAGGAATACAGAGGACCCAGAGACATATGCAAGGATGCTCAGCATCACTAGCCATCAGAGAGATGCAAATTAACAACCACAATGAGATACCACTTCACGCCAGTCAGAATAGCCATCACTAACACTGTGGAAAACAGTATGGGATTTCCTCAGAAAGCTAAAAATGTAACTGTCTTTTTAAAATAACAGTTTCTATTCAATATTATTTTGTATTAGTTTTAGGTGTGCCTCATAGTGGTTAATCATATATTTTGCAAGGTGTTTCACTCGATATTTTCAGTACCCTCCTGCTACCATACATGGTTATTATAATACTAGATTCACAACTCTTGGCATAACCTTTTTTTCTCCATTTATACAAAGATGAAGGCACCTCAGTAATGTTATTTTACACTTGATTCGATTGTTTGAAGTAAAGAGTTAATTTGAACTTAAACTCCTAGGGCCTTTTCATTATCTAGGCTTGATGACAAATTATTTTTAGTCAAATTCTCATAATTTATCTATTTCCAAGTCTAGAGGTACAGTCATATACTAACCAAAATATTATTCTTCTCTCCAAAAATGATACATAAGAAGACAATATTTAAATGGTAAAAACTATGTGGATAACATACAGCTATATTATAATCACAAAAATAGATTACCTTTAAGGAATTCTGAACTTATTTAGATAGCAGGGCAGCTAGATGTAGCTATTTGTCTTCTGCTATGCCTGATGGAGAGATGGATTTAAAGTTGTTTGAATATAATGAAAGCAGGTCACCCTGATTTAAAATCCAAATGAATCTTTGAAACATGATAACTATTCATTCAGAGGGACACAACCTGTAGTCACTGGAGTTTTGTATATTTGGAACATCACAATGAAGCCAACACCCAAATTCATTGACAGGGGAAAAGAAACAAATTAAAGGCTGTTGCTATGGGCTTTTCTTTTTTCTTGAAAATTATTTTTAAAATTTAGAATACAATAGAATATTTTTGGAATGAGCATCCTTGCCTCCTTTGTTTTGTATATGTAAAACAGGAATCTCTAGGTTTTAAAATTACAATAACCTAAAATATCACTAGGTATAATATTAAGGTTTTCAGGTCCCTGATTAGTTTTAGGATGTGAAAAAATAGTTCACTTACATGTTCATTTACATTTTAACCCAAAACTAAAGACTAAAGATGCTCTATTTTTTAAAAAGTAAATGGGTCATACTGCTTATAAGCTATGGCTTTCTGAAGGTTTAGACTCTGTCTTAGACAAATGTTCCTCTATCCAAAACCTTTGTGTGGGTGGAGGAGGTTATACTTATAGTTGTATATGAAGCATACTGAAGAACTTAAGGACCCGGGAGAAAAAAATGAAGCTTAAGAAGAACACAATCTAGTCTCTAGTATAATGTGATAGATATTGTTTTATTCTGAGAGAATCATTCACATTTGACAGAGATGATGGGGTCCATACCCAGAGAAGGTAGATAGATCTCTCCAGAAAAATATTTAGAGCTAATAGGCATCTAGTGCCCAGTGGAGGTGGGGAGTCTTTCATTCATTCATGAATCATTTCTTGAGGACCATAAAGTACACAGAACCTTGTTTCTTAGACGGCAGAACAGCTAGATAGAGCTATTTGTCTGAATCATTTCATGAATCATTTCTTGAGCATCTCAATGTGCTAAACCTTGTTAGTTTCTTGGGATATAAATGTGGGCAAGATATTGCATATGCTTCAGTGAAATTAAGAATAGTGAGGACAGACATTTAAAAAAAATTTAAATGATGTAATAGACACAATAATAGAAGCACAGAAACTTACTGCAGTAGCATAAAGAAAAGGATTGTGATTTCACATCAGTTCCTCAGGAGCCCCTTTGCAGGGCCCCTTTGTTAGTGTGGGTGAAGAGTTTGCCGAACACCCAGAAGTAAACAGAGGACCATCGGGAATAATATAAGCAGAGGTTACATACAGCATGGTGTGTCTTACTAATCGTGTCCTTGAATATAGTCCAGAGTAAGCATCAGAAAATGTTTTCTGAATGAATGGCTAAATGGAAAGCATCGTATTTGTGTTTGTTTTTTTTACCCCTATAACAACTTAGACTGAAAGGAAAGGAGCAAAAAGATTTTAACGAGTGTGCAAGTGGTACCCTAGTATAGGAAGACTTCAGCTGACATTTACTGTAGGCTGCGATCAGAATAGCACTCCGGGTTGTGAAGGTTGTAAAGATGACCTTCAACCAGTCACTCTGGTGACAAACGTGCTGCACAGATCCACAGATGCAGTATGCCATGCTGTCCTAGGACGTGTTCTTCGGGTCCCCTGTTATTATTAGCTCTGTCCTTTTTCATAGGCATCTCTAAAAGGTGATCTAAATTGAGAGTTGAGCCCCTATTTATAGAAGGTTTTTGTATAATTACATGCTTAGAGAAAGAGTTTTAAAGTAAGTAATTATAGATCCAGCCAGATAAATAAAGGTCCTGTGATTTTAGGGATTTTTCTAGGCTTTGCTTTTTTGTTTTTGTTTTTTTTTTTTCCATTCATCCGGCTGCTTAACCAATTCAGTGAGCACAGGTGCAGCAGTAACACTGATATGGAATCATGCTTAATACATTCCCACAGGTATGATATGCACGTTTAACATTTGTTAAAAGGTAATTTTTAAAGTTATAATGGAGAATATATTTACTACTTTTTAAACAGTCTTTGCTGTTCTTAACATCACTGAATTACTCTGTAAAATATATTTATCGTGGTGCTTATAACCAAGGATTGTGAGAAAAAAATATGGAGAATATTAACAGTACTAGGAGGCACCGCTAATGCCATTTCTGTTTTGCTACAGTAACACCTCTGATCCTGTTCTAATTTCCATATTAATCTTCCCTAGACTCTGACCCAGGTGTTACACCAGGATCACGAGGAACATGACAAGGTCATTGCATTTGACCCTTCAAGATATTACTAAGAAACTGGTTTTAGCCACATTTTTCTGGAGGCTGCCAACACATGAAATAGGTTCTGTCATAGATATTTCTTTCTAAAAATAATAATGATATTTCACAATATACCCTGTAAAATTTAGACTTTGTGATTATTCTGGACTTCAGTTCCCTGCTTTGAGGATAGTAGGTGTGTGTTTGGAATTACACCTGAATCTGAAAATCGCTTTTTGGAATTATGTTAACATGTGTCATTGATTATTAAACCCTGAGTTGAACTTTCCACCGTACAACGTATGCAGAAAATTAGTGTGGTGGTCCTGTTGGTTCCGAAGGCTGTCGCTTCCTGAGCTCGATCATGTACGCTGATATTTTCTTAATGGCTTGAAAACAAACAGCTGTGGAGAAGAGAATGCGTTTTATCATGTCTCAGTCTCTACTTGTTTGCATTTAAAAATGCAGGTCTTGAAGAACCTCTTCATTTAGTATCATGGAGATAAAAAGTAATCTGAGGAGATTAATAATTCTGTTTTCTAATCTCAGTTTGTAAATGGTTAGAATATATATGTCTTGAAGCCTATGATTTCAAGCTGTTTATGTAACTTAAAAATCAAACCTTTTAAATTGGACTGGTTTTCCTGTACTATGTTGCTATTTCAAAATAGGGCATCCATATTAAATTAAATGTAATCAGTATTATAATGTTTATAAGCATTAAAACATTGAAAATCAAGGCATGATTTATGGACTCATTTGGCTTAATGTATATAAAAAAACCTTTTCTGATACCATCATCTCTCTTTTCACTCTCTGTTTTTTTGTACTTAGAAGCACAGTCCTTTAAATACTTAACCAATTAAATCTGAGATTTAGCCACATTCATTTGTGAAATTAACTTTTATTTCTGAATATTATTGATAGATATTTTTCTATCTAAAGAGTTCCCTAATATGATTAAAATATTTAAATGACAAATTCAGACCAATTTCCAGTCTACTGTATCTGATATAGTAACTACTTTTAATAGTCCTACCTCTATAACTCTTATTCCCCCTAAAGGACTGTTCATTGTACTTGCTCTTTCCACCTACACATTCTGAATATTAACTGAGGAACTAGAGAACTGTGCCAATAATGTGCTTGCTAAGGTTTTCTTTGGAGAATCCCTTTGCGTAAGACCTTAGGGTTGGCTGAACTATAGGATACATGTGTTGAACTGAAGAATAGGTGAAAGTGAATGCCAGTTAAGAGGAAGTTTGGTTCTATAAGAAGAGTCCCTTAATTCAGATTGTCTTGATTCTCTACTACTATTATTATTCATGTGATAATCTCCTATTTTCCATATTTTTAGATCCAAGAATTTTACGCATAATCTTTAAAACAACCCCAATAGGTACGGAACACAGTTTTTATTGTGCATATTTCACAAATAAGGAAACTAAGGACTAGAGAGTTTAAGTGGCATGATTAGTAAGAGAATGAGCAATTATTTAAATTCAGGTCGTCTGATCTCAGTCCAGTTACTTTTCTACTACACTTTAATTTGTAAGTTAAATGTTTTCCCCAATCTTTTTTAATTGAGACCATTTTAGGCACAGGGACTAATATCATACTTGATAGAGGTCATGTTAATATGATTTGGATTCATTTGTTGACCTTGAAGAAGCACATTGACCTATATGATCTTTATTTAGAACTAGTCTTTATTAAAAATGTCCCTCAAGGGTATAATAAGGTCATAAAATTCTTTGCTTTCAAAAATCCTTATAATAACCTTTTTTTTTTCTGGTGCAAGACTAGAAAGAGGCCAGCATACTCAGTCACATAGGGAAATAAGAGTAGAATTAGGTTGGAGGTGAAATGTAAAGGGAAAAGAATGCCATTGTAAAAAAAATAATAAAGTACTCATCAGAAAAAAATAATTCTAACACCTGGGAGAATATAGAAAGGTAATGACATAAATGAAGTACTACCTGAAATAAACTTTGCAAGGGTTACAGCCACCTGTCTCATTTCATTGACATGTAGAATTCAGATAATGCTCTGGCTGCAAATCAGTGACCTGGTCACATTAGAGTGAGCTGAGTCCTTGCTATGCTGCATATTTCATTTCTCCTGGCATCAGTTTGTAAAATCAGGCTAATAACACTTTCCTATGTGCCTCACAGACTTTTTGTGAAGATCAAATGAAACGGGATTTAAAAGTATTTTGGAATACTGAAAGCATCACAGCACAGCATAAAACTCTATGGTTTCCAAAAATCATGTGAGAAAGCAGTTTTATTATCTTACAGTCAGCCTTTGTGAATATATAATATAGGATATATTATGACTTTTGCATAAAATCTTTAGAGATATTTGTAAGAAACTCTTAAGAAGATTCAGAAGAGTTAAGCTTCTATATTTAAAAGCTGGAAGTGCCTGGAATAAAGACTGGATTGCAATTATCTTAAAATACTATTTTATAACTAGATAATGGATTTTTTTTTACCTGCTGAAATTCCTATTAACATTGTTGCTATTATTTGTATTAGTGATGATAATGATGACATCAGTCTTTTCCTAGGCAGAAGTTCTCCAGATTATTTAATGATGTACCTATTAAATACTGGAAATATGGAAAATAGAGTTGCAGGTTCAACTGGAATGAGCTGAAAAGATTTAGTCTTATAGAGATGCTAGTATACCTCTCATGCAAGTACTTTAAAAAAGCTAAAGATACATGCTCAAGATCATCTCATTTAGGGATGATAACTGGCTATAGGCAAGACTCATTGCACTCACAGTGAGAAATTCAAGGAACAGTTATTTGAGGGGGAAGCTTCTACTTTTTTGTACATTCTTAGGGGCTGGATATAAAGTGTGGAACAAAACAGACAAAAATACATGCCTTCAAAAGATATGTTGTACAGGCGCACACAGATCTTCAACATTAGATATTTAGCTAGGGGGGAATAATAGTGTAATGAATAAAGTAATCTTTAAAATAAAAGTGTTCATATAAAGTTTTTCTAGGCAAACATTTATTTATTACAAATTTAAAGTATATTTTGATCACTAGTTTGAAACTGCTATTCTTGTTGATCTTCTATTTTCCATATGAGAGTTTGTGTGACATTTATAATTAAGTTAGTAGTAAAAATTAAAACTTTAAAAAGATAGCTTACCCACAAACTTATTTTTAGTTACATTCATTCATTCATTCATTCATTCATTCATTCATTCATTCATTCATTTATTTATTGGTTCTGGGAAAATGTGTTCAGTGCTCGGTGAATCCCAAGCTAGTAAATTAGATCCTAAGGGTATAGTTTAAGGGACAAAAACATTAATAATGAATATAGAGTAGATTTAGTTTCCCAATAAGCAAACATTTTAGTGTAGTTTTGAAGCTATATCAGACCTTCCTATTGATTTTCCTCCATGAGTGAGCAAAGGGAAATGTAGAATTTATAAGCACTGTTATTACTGAAAATTCCTAAAATTGTCAAATATTGTATTTGTTAAATAAGTGAAAAACAAAATTACCTGTCTTTCCCCTTTCCTTTTCTGGCAGAAAGGAAATTGTCCCATGCCAATAACATCTGGTTGATGAAATGATATTTGGTATTTAGAACTTGGTGTGATACATGTTATGTGTATAGTTGATACTTCAGAAATGTGTATACAGAAAAATGTACTGTACTGCTATTTTGAGTTTCATTTAAACTTTAATATTCATTATGCTATCCTTTCATTGTATATTTATTATAAATACTATGCTTAGAGCTTACAAATATGAAATTCTTTGTAGATTCCAACATATATGAGAATAGGTATTCACTACATAGTTCTTATACTTTTGCTGTAACACTACAGTCATCAACATATTATAATTTTGTATTAACTTCTAAGATGGGACTTATAGATTTTATAATTTCAATTACTAGTCTTAATATAGAGGGTTAATAATTTGGGGGGTTCCTATGAATATTTTTATTTTAACTACAAATAGTTGATTATTAAGCATTATTTTGTAGCCTGATTTTGACAGGTACTATCAAATTTAGAAGACCAATACTGTGAACTAGAAATCAAAGTCTGATGTAAATATGAACAGCGCACTATATGTGTATATTTGTGGGTTGTTTGCTGAACCCATCTACCCATTTAGAAAGAGGTTTTTAAATGTTTCTTATGATTAATTGAGATATTGGCCTTTCTTACTTAAGGCCTACAAAGGACCTTTCTCAACCATTTATCTTCCAAAATAAAGCTTGCTTGAATCTAGTGGCAGCTTTTATACTATTTTCAAATGTTTGGTATATCCAAATTTTATTATTGCAAGCCATTTAGAGAAATGAATAATGTTAATTGTTCCAAAGTTTTCTTTTCAATAGCAGTTGAGTTATCAGTGCATCAGTATTTTTGTCTGGTGATTTCTGATAATAACTATCCATCACATATGCTTGATTAAACCACTTGAATAGTATGTGTTCATGGGAAGCACCTCACAGTGTTATGAGGTACAGCCACAGGGGCCCCATATCTGAGCAATGACTACATTTTTTTAAATTAAATATTTTTATTTGAAAGGCATCTTAAAATAAGTGTATAATAGTATATGAATGGGAATAAAATTGTGTTTTTGATTGTGTTTTATATACTTTTATAAATAGTAAATAATCTATTTTTTGCTACTGCTTTAAATACATAGTCAGCAGAGACATTTTAAATCACAACACGTGTGCAATACATGTTGCTCCTTAGCTACAGAGGACTGTTATTTTTAAGAGTCTCAAAGGTATCATTGTAATAAACATACACTATGTACACATAAATTAGTCTATGGATAAATAAGGTTACTACTTCTGCAAGGTCCACTCAGTGATCATTATCAGTGATTATTCAAATTACAATGCATTTTATGCTAATTGCAAAATTGTTACTGTTTTCTCAGTAATAACTATGACCCACATAAAACACTTCTAGTCAATATCTGAGAATATGAATGCAACTAAATATTAATCAGATTTAACTGTTAGATTAGTGCACTACCAATTTTTGTACTGCCAAAAATGCCAGTAAATTAAATTTGGATTAATATTATATTACTAATATTATTAATCATTACATTATTATTAATAAAAATAAGAATAATCTAGTTAGGTGAATTTCATGACTTATAGTTACTTAAATAAACAAAACAGAATGATGGTGAGATGCTATTTATATAATAAATTGTCAATATTCATGTCTTAAAGCACTTAAATAATTGTATGAAATAAGGAAACAACACAAGTCAATTTCTTTAGGCAAACACTTATGCATAAACCAGTGATTGGGTCTCATTGCCCAAGGTGGATTAGACCAATTTTGATTTGATTTTCTTCAAATTTGATTATCTTATTTGCCTGCAAGTGACATTATTTACCCTAGAAATTATAATTTTCTGTTTGGATGAAAGAAGGAATATTAGAGAGTTGAAAAATAACATCAATAACATCATGGATACAGCATTATAATTATTAGTACATCAAACATTAACAAAGCTGTAATAAAGTATTTATTAAAACATCATGAATAAATACACAATGGTTACAAAGTAAATTATTGCGGAGGCTTTAAATACAACTAACATTTAAATCTATGGTATTTCTCATCTCTTTCTTATGAAACAATCATAACAATTTGAAAACACCAAATCACATGTGTCATTTGCTTAATGAGACTAAATCAAATACCTGTTAGACACTTTCTACATTTTTATCGAGTAATGTACTTACCTTCTTGGTTAAGAATGTAGGAATTGGGCTCTGACAGAACTGCACAGAATTTTGAAAGTCATGTTAATGTTAGCTTTCTTTAGTCCCTGTGCCTTGGCCCTGAGAAACAGATGCTGGCTGAAAGGCGGGCACCTCCCTGGTTTCCTGTCTGTTCCCTGTCTCTTGCTGGCTGGCCCTGGCTGCCCCAACAGCAGCTTCACCGGGCCCTGGGCTCCTCTCTGCTCTCAGTCAGAATCAGGACAACAGAGAGTACTCTGGCTTCCTCCACCAAACCTCCGCAGACAGGCCCCGCTCCGAAGACTAGAACCAAAATGACTCTCTCCCAGTTCTGCCAGACCTATGGGGACACAGAGTCCCTGGAAATCAGCCTTCACATGTTAGGAATCACTGACTCACACAGGCCTTTGACAGAGTGCCTTGGTTTTCCAGCCCACGAACAGGGTAGACTGTGTCTCACTGGGCTTTGGGAATAAGCAGGCCCTATGGGAGACCTCTCTACTTCTAGACATGAGATTCTCTCTAGCCCAGAATTGCATATCTTTGTTTTGATGTTTGCTCTGTCAATAAAAGAGCTGACAGAGGAGAGGCAGAGATGGAGAAACCTGCATGCTCCCTCTTGATGTGGTGAGGATGTGTCTCTCGTTCCCTCATTGGACACCTCAGAAAGTCACTGGCATTGAGCCCACTGTGCTGGCACACGAGAGGTCTGTGCATTGGATGAGGGAACTCTCAATGGCATGAGTGACTGGCTGAGAAGATGGGAAATTGGTTGAGTGGTAATCTGGTTCTTCAAGGCAGGGGGCTGTACACTGCGCTTCAGAACACCAGCATCGAGGCACCAGACAGGGGTTTCTTCTGGCCTTTGCAGCCAGAAAATCAGCTAGGAATAACTGAAGGATGACTGGAGCTGACCAGCTCCAGGAAGGAAAGGTTTGCCTTTCTCTTTGCCTCTTTCTCACCCAATGTCTAAGAAGAAGATGGCCCTAGAAGAAAGGGGAGAAGGAGGTCTGTAGGTCAGATCTCAGCCCAGAATTTTTTCCCTCTACTGTGCATTGCTACACCCAAGGCCCTAACTTGTGCAGGGTGAGGGCAAGGAAGAACTTTGGAGTGACTGAAAAGTGTTGAGTGTGGGCCAAGATACCATGAAGAGAAATTTACTACATGAGAAGGCTGATTCAGTATAGTATAGACTGTAATAATTATTGAAAGAAATTAAACCACACAGATTTGTTTCTCAAGTTGAGATACTTTAATATAATCAGCATGCTTTTTTGGAGACAATCAATACACTTGAAAGAACCTAGCCTTTGAAGTCTAATACTTCCTTCAAATTTGTTAAGACATATACTGGCTATGGCACCTTATGCAAGTCACCTAACATCTTTAACCCTCTGTTTTCTTATTGGTAAAATTGTAATAACAATGTCAATCTCCTTTAGGAGGACTAAAGGAAATGATACAAATTAAACTACTATAGTCAAGCAACACATACACAGTAAATTTATTTTTTTTCAATGTGCACAAGGGATTATTCAAAAGGTGAGATGGAGAGAGGTTCACCTCATGAACCTCTTTCAAAAAGTTCATCTTATGACAACGTAGGGAAATTTGGAAACTACTTCAACAGTAATTTAATGGTCCTGTTATTTATACTCTTGAAAGATTCCTATATCTGTTATAACCTGAGAAGATTTTTTTAAACATCAGGCAGATGAGTTTTAGTGAACACAGCCTTACTGCTCCTGAAATTTAACAGACTGCGTTGATGAATCTTGTTTACTTTCTATCAGTAAATTCATGGTGAATGTCAGCATCTAAGATACTTGTCTGAATTTATTCTGACTATGGATTTCCTCTGGGAAAAGAATGCTGTGAGAAAAGCTATTTTTAACCTAAAATATAATAAAACATATATTTTAATATTGCTAAATTGTTCTAAATGCCCAGGTTTACTGGGGGTGTGCCTCTACGTGAATACATTAGGTTCATTAGATTCATAATATATAAAATACTATGGATTAAATCTATATATATATCATTTATATTCATACTATATATGTTACAGATATTATACATAAATTCATATTAACCTTTTAATGAGTGACAAGTTTTTAAAACTTACTTGAAAAGTAGGTCAACACTAAACAAATAAAACCTTGCAGATATTATTTCAGATTCTTAGCCTAAGAACTCATAATGTCCAGGCCTATTGAAAGACCCAGGTAATTGTACACCTGTTGTGCAGAGGTGTGATTAAGGCAGAGGACATGGTACACTGGTGCTCACTCTGGTTTGGGTAGAGGATATAACCCCCAAGGAGTGAAAGGAAGAAGGCTGTTGAAAGGAATATTACCAGAAGAAGTGGATTAAAATTAAGTCAGGATAATTTCAGCTGACTAGAAAGAAAAAATTTCCTCTAAGATCTTATTATCTTCTGATGCACTCTTTCATGGGAACTAATGCAAATGCCAAAAAGTAGATAATTTAAAATTGGCCTGACCACCTAGTGAAGACTTTTCACTTGAAGAGCCTATGCTAAAATTGGTTTTCAAAGACCTGGGCCTAATTAGAAAAAGAAATCAATGTGTTTGTGTGTGTGTGTGTGTGTATATAATGTAAACATGTTGTATATATCTCTATATGAACTCATATATGTAATTTTTGCTGGGAAAATTTTGCAAATAAGAAAGTTTTCTAGAAATTCCTTTGAATAGTAGTGAACATTTGGAACATTTAGAACAATAAAGTGTTCTAAACACTTTATTGAGATATAATTCACAGAACATATATTTCATTCATTCAAAACGCGCAGTTCAGTGATTTTTAGTACATTCACAGAGTTGTACAACTATCACCATAATTGAATTGAGAATATTTTTCTACCCCCTGAAAGAAACCCATTCTCCGTCCCTCGCCCAAACCCTAAGCTGTCCCTACTTTCTGTCCCTGTTCCTTTCCTAGTTCTCAACATTTTATATTCGACTGTTGAACAACTCAGGGGTTAGCGCTCCCAAACACCAGCACAGTAGAAAATCTATG
>PVKM010016243.1:0-26997 GCA_004027735.1 Carollia perspicillata
CAATTATGCTTCTTCTTCCCTGTACATTTCCCCCCCTATTCCTCCATTCCCCCACCCCACTGAAATCCCTCCATGTGATCTCCATTTCTCTGATTCTGTTCCTGTTCTAGTTGTTTGCTTAGTGTTTGTTTTCATTGTTTTTCTTTTCTTTTAGGTTCATTTGTTGATCGTTGTGAGTTGTCATTTCACTATTCATATTTTTTTATCTTCTTTCTCTTAGATAAGTCCCTTTAACATTTCATATAAATAAGGGTGTGGTAAGGATGAACTCCTTTAACTTGACCTTAAGATGCCCTTAAAATGCTCAGTTCTGTGAGCATTTTGATTACCAGGGCTTTAAATTCTCCATCAGATAGGTTGGCTATCTCTTCATCCCTTAGCTCTCATTCTGAAGCTTTGCTCTGTTCTTTCACTTGGGCCATATTTCTTTGTCTTGATCTGGGAAGCACTTTATCTGTCCTTCCATTCTAAATGATAGCTCTGCTGGATAGAGTCATCTTGAATGGAGGTCCTTGCTTTTCATGACTTTAAATACTTCTTTCCAGCCCCTTCTTGCCTGCAAGGTTTCTTTTGAGCAATCAGCTGATAGTGTTATAGGAGCTCCTTTGTAGGTAACTCTCTCCTTTCCTCTTATTCTTTTAGGATTCTCTCCTTATCTTTTATCTTGGGTAACTTGATGATGTGCCTTGGTGTGTTCCTTTTCAGGTCCAACTTCTTTGGGACTCTCTAAGCTTCCTGGACTTCCTGGAAGTCTATTTCTGTCACCAGATTGGGGAAGTTTTCTTTCATTATTTGTTCAAATAAATTTTCAATTTCTTGATGCTGTTCTTCTCCTTCTGGCATCTCTGTAATTTGGATATTGGAATGTTTCAGGTTGTCCCAGAGATTCCTAGCCTCCCTTCATTTTTGAATTCTTGTTTCTTCATTCTGTTCTGATTCCTTTTGTTCCAAATTGTTGCTTTGAGTCCTGGTTTCCTTCCTGTCACTTGGTTCCCTGAATATTTTGCTTTATTTCATTTTGGGTGTCTTTCATTTGTTTTTTCATTTTTTGACAAACCTCAATCAGTTCTGTGAGCATTTTGATTACCAGGGCTTTAAATTCTCCATCAGATAGGTTGGCTATCTCTTCATCCCTTAGCTCTCATTCTGAAGCTTTGCTCTGTTCTTTCATTTGGGCCATATTTCTTTGTCTTGGAGCACCTGATATCTTGTAAGGGGGCAGGGCCTTAGGTATTCACCAGAGCAGGTCAACCCTCTTTGTCGCACTGCAGCGCTGCCTGTGGGGGAGGGGCCAGAGAGGGAACAATGGAGCCTGCCTGCTCATCCCGAGCACATTTTCCAATAGACTCTCAAGTGAGACTGGGAGTTTCTCCCATCACGGCAACTCCTGCTGTAGTCCACAGTCAACTCTCAGGCTCAGTTTCTCCTTCAGCCAGCCCCACCCGTGCAGTCCACCACCTTACTGGTCTGGTTGTTCTGGTTGATTTTTTCTTTAATTCCTTGGTTGTCAGAGTTCCATGCAGTTTGATTTTCTGGCACTTCTGGTTGTTTATTGATTTTAGATTGGTTGTTATCCTCCTTTTGGTTGTGGGAGGAAGTGAATGTTTTCTACCTATACCTCCATCTTGGCTGGAACTTCAGGATTATCTCTTTGTCTTTTAATTATGATATGTATTGGATTGGGCCTCTTTGCACCCATCTTGTTTGGGACTCTCTGTGCTTCCTGGACTTTGATGTCTATTTCCTTCATCAAATTAGGGAAGTTTTCTTTCATTATTTTTTCAAGTAGATTTATAATTTCTTGCTTTTTCTTTTCTCCTTCTGGCACCCCTAAAATGTGGATTTTGGATCACTTCAAGTTGTCCCAGAGGCTGCTTATACTATCCTCACTTTTTGGTATACTTTTTTCTTCTTATTTGTTCTGATTGGTTGTTTTTTGTTTCCTTATGTTCCAAATCATTGATTTGATTCTCAGCTTTATCCATTCTACTATTCTTTCCCTGTAAATTCTTCTTTATTTCAATTAGTGTATCTTTGGTTTCTGACTAGATCTTTCTTATTCTGTTGAGGTCCTCCCTAAGTCCCTTGAGCATCCTTATAAACAGTGTTTTGAACTCTGTCGATAAATCACTTATCTCCATTTTGTTTACTTCTTTTTCTGGAGTGTTGTTCTGTTCTCTCATTTGGGCCATGTTTCTTTGTCTCCTCATTTGGCAGCTTCAGTGTGTTTGTGTCTATGTATTAGGTAGAGCTGCAGTCCATGCTGAAGGCCTGTTTCCTAGGCTATAGACAGAGGACTTAGTTCCTTATTTGCACCTAGGGGAAAGTCCCCAGACCCCTGGCCAAGAGTGCCATGCGTGCGTGCACGTAGACCTTCCCTCCTTCTCACTGCTAGGTAGAGCTGCTATGATGCTGTGTCTTGGTAGCATGGCCTAATGTAGTAGGTGTCCTATAGGGTCCAGTGGCATAGCCTCCTCTATCACTCAACTTAGGTACTAGGTGCACCCTTCGTGTGGGCTGAGTATACCCTCCTCTTGTAGTTGAGCCTTGATCACTGTTGGCAGGTCAATGGGAGAGATTTACCCAAGCCAATCAGCTTCAAGGACTAGCTGTGTCCACTGACCACCAACCTCCATCCTTGATGGAGAAGCAGCTCTGTGGCAGCAGGATGGTGGTGCTCCAACATGGTCTGCAGCAGTCCACTGAGTGCATAGGCTCTGGAGTTTCCCAGGTGGTGCAGGCTAAGTTCAGCCCCCACCTGTGTTCTGCCCAGGGCCACCCTGCATGAGCTATAAATCAATCTTAGATGACTGTTTCTTGTGCTGGGCTTGGGGATTCCCAGGCAAAGCCAAGCTGTGAATTAAAGCTAGCTGCTGCTAGTGCCAGGCCTGGGGCCACTTAGCAAGAGGTACAGGGGTGCTGGGGACTCACTGAGGCCTGCCATTGCTTGTTTGGGAGGATTTAGGAAGTTGTAAAGTGTGAAACTAGACCAGCCATTATATGGAAAAATTACTGTTAACAGCTGGATGGACCTATAAATTGGGTGGGATGGAGTCTCAGGGGATTTCCAAGGTGGGGCAAACAGTGTTAGCCAGGTTAATGAAGACTCAGATATGGCATCCACCTGCTGGCTCTGTGGCTCTTTAGCAGGAGGGTTCAGATAAGGGACAATGGCCTCAGCCCACCTTTCTGTCTGGGAGAAAGCTATACCCCAGCCATCTTTTTGACACCAGACACTTCAATTCCTCCTTGTATGCCACTGGTATCTTTCATGCTGCTACCCCAGTGCTAGAGCTCAGAGGGAGTGAGTCTGAGTAAGTCCATGTGTGGGTTCTTTAGGAGGAGCTGCTTGGGACTCCAGAAGTTTCTTCCACGATTCAAACCCTGCTGGTTTTCGCAGTCAGAAGTTATGGGGACTTATCTTTCTGGCACTGGACCCCTGGGCTAGGGTGCCCTGAGATGTGCCTCCTGAATTTTTATCTACCACACATGGGTGTGGGACCAGCCCGTTCTGCATTTCTGCCCCTCCTACCAGTCTGGATAGATGTGGGTTTTTAATTCTGTAGTTGTCAGACTTCCATTCAACTCTATTTCTGATGGTTCTGGGTGATGTTTGTTCTATAGTTTAGCTGTAATTTCGATGTGGTTGTGCAAAGAGGTGAGATGTGTTTACCTATGCCACCATCTTGACCAGAAGTCTCCATTTAATTTTAAATCCACTCTTGGAGTCAGCTTGCTGAAGTCAAGACTGTGGGATGGAAAACTAGGGAAGCCTGGAGACCTGGAATCCAGCCCATGACTCTGCAGACACAGGCCAAGGGAGGATTTCCAGACTGTAAGCTTATTAGCAGGAAAGCCAAGTGACAGCAGTCCCAGAATAGATCCTTCTGTTGCTCTCATTTTAATGCCCTTGTATCTGAGCTACCACTGCTTAAAGATTCTGAGTCACATTTAGCCTTAAACCACCCTTGTCAGTACAGCCACTCTCAACCAGGGAGCCAGCATTAGCAATGCATTACGGCACCAACCTACAGGTACAGAGCACAGAAACATGGCCTGCTGGGGGGTCTCACCTCTCCAGAGCTTCACAGATCGGACCTGGAGATCAGGCAAAGCCTTTTGAACAAAGGGCCTGTGCTGGAGCCTCCTCAAGTACAGTTCAGAAAGAGAACACAGGGAGAAGTTGCATTACCTTGGCTGCACAGCAGCCCTGCACTCCAAAGCACGACAAGGAAGGTGGGGTATGCGTCGACACAGTTCTGGCTGTAGAATAGATAAATACAGAGAAGAGAAATCAGCAAACCTGTTACCGCAGTGTCATCTGAAAATTACATGGGGCACAAACCACATTCATAATTCCACATATATCTACCCACTAAGACTGGCACCAGCCTCCACATCAGAAACAGACATCTCTGTAAAGTGACACATGTTTAGAACCCATTTACTCTCTTCCTAGGATAAGCCCATCAGAGACTCAGTTTCCTGATGGATTGGCTTTGGCAGAGATCCTGCTCCTGGCTGTGCCTAGTGCTTCTGGAACTGACAAGTAAGCAACGCAGTCAATTCCAGACGCAGCAGTCAGGGTGGAGTGGCAGGGAGAAGAGCCTGGCTAAGAAGACCTTCATGTCAGACACCCAGTCAGTTCTGACCCACAGGCCAGGCTGAGGAAGGAAAGGTGAGGTCATGCATCATAAAGAAACCTCAGGGCCCTGGCTGGTGTAGCTCAGTGGATTGAGCGCAGGCCTGCGAACCAGAGGATCGAGGTTCGATTCCCAGTCAGGGCACATGCCTGGGTTGCAGGCCAGTTCCCAGCAGGGAACCTATGAGAGGCAACCATACATAGATATTTCTCTCCTTCTCTCCTTACCTTCCCCTCTAAAGATAAATAAATTAAATAAATAAAAAATAAAAAGAAAGAAACCTCAGTGCAGGGGTGGGGGGCGAGTTCAGAAAAGCTGGTGTTCAGAAAGTTATCCTGCTGATTGTGCAGTTGCTGGGTGCAGGGCTCAGTCTTTGCTCCCATGGAAGGGCTTTCCCTCTACATGAGGCACTGGGCTGGTGTTTTACACCTTCATCTTCTTTAAGCTCACCTAGACCATGTGAGTACACATGGTGACTACATGAGTTTTCAATGGCAGTTGTAACAAGCAGCCACAAACTTACTGCCTTAAAGCAAGACAAATTTATTATCTGGAGGCCACAAGTCCAAAATGGGTTTCATTGAGCTAAAATCCAAGTGTCAGCATCTCTCCATTCCCTTCAGAGGACCTAGGGCGGAATCTCTTTCCTCACCTTTTTCAGCTTCTAGAGATCACCTGTATTCCTTGGTGGCCCCTTCCAACCTCAAAGTCAGCAATGGCCAGTCAAGTCTTCTTTACACTGAGCTGCCATGACACCAACTCTTTTGCCTCCTTCCCCCACAATTAAAGGGACATTTTGATTACATTGGGTCCTACTCAAATAATCAAGAACATTCTCCTTATCTTAAAGTCAACTGATTACTCACCTAAATTCCCCCTTGCTGTGTAACATAATATACTCACAGGTGCTGGGATTTGGATAGGGGCTATGATCTTTGAGGGGCCATGATTCTACCTACAACTACTCTCATGTTTCAGATGAGAAATGGAGGCTGAAGAAATTAGAATAAGTGGCCCAGGGTCACCCAGCTATGGAGTGGCAAAGCTAGGATTCACACAGTGGTCAGTGTGACTCTAAGTCAGGTCTGTTACCTTTTCGACTATAAGAAATTAAATAGCACGTGTCCTCTTGAAGAGTTTACAGTCTAGATCAGGACAACTGATATGAATATCCACAGAAAAACAACCCAACAGTACAAGGCAGCACAGAAGGGGGAGGGGCAACAGGATACAGTGGAAGGGCATGGAACTCGGATTGAGTCCCTGACCTGATATTGATCAGCTGTTTGTCGTTAGCACCGCAATCTCTCTAAACTTAGTCTCCTTACCTGTAAAACTAAGAGACTGATCATGAGTAATTCTAAGATCCATTTGAGTTCTCAGAGTTGGTCGTTTAATTTTTAGGTGATTCTCAGGCAGTGGTCCTGGATCAGCAGAAACCCCGAGGGAACTTGTTAGAAATGCAGATGTTAATGACCACCTCAGACCTCCAGAATCAAAAACTCTGGGGTGGACCTAGTAGTCCGAGTTTTAACAAGCCCTTGAGGTGATCCTGATGTACGCTCAAGTTTGAGAACAATTGGTCTCATGTTATGCAAACTACGCAGGTAAAAAGCCAAGAGGCAATTTTCAAAATATAGTTGGCATTCCATCCAAATTCCTTCCTCGGATTCCTTCATCTGGATCCCTCTGGATCTGGTTCTCAAAGTTTTCCTTCTCAATCAGCTGTGAACACCTGTTCAAACTTACGGGGCCTTGCACCTCAGGGGAGCCACAGGAACTCTGGAATGACCAGTCCTTGGGCCATCCTCTGCAGAGAACCCACAGAGGCCAGCAGTGTTACCGTAATAGGGGCCTTCCTGTCTCTCTAATGATCAAAACAGCCTTTACTAGAGGGGTCAATGAACGTAAAAGGTAAAAAACCAGCACGTCCCACACTGGAATACGGACATAGGAGAGAGCAGAGCCCCACTGACCTCGCCATGTGTCCTGGATGCCCAGGACTGTTATTTATCTAGTGGACAGGGCAGAAGCCCCTTGCAAGTACCACCCGGGATGAAGCCCTTAACCCAGAGTGAAAACTGCAGCAACTATTATGTATGAATATGGCCTCAATTCTACATGTTATGAGAGGACAAAATCGTAGTCTCAGGACTGAGAATGTGACCCATTTCCCAATTCAAGGGAACTAGAGTGAATATCTCTTTTAATTTAGTTGAATAACATTCTGTATCTGATGGGGTCTAATAGCTGATGCTCCTAGTTTAGAAGTCTATCAATACAAAGATCATCCCAACTTCTACTTTTGTTTGTTGGTTGGTTGGTTTTAAAGTAGTGATTTTGTCTGAGTGATGAAACATTCCTAATAATTCCTCATTGTCCGAGGTATTTGCTCATTAGACAGACTGTCTAGTGACTTGACACTGTGTCAGCCATTCAGTCATTCCTACCTATTGTCTCAAGTCATCATGGTCCCCAATAAAATGACATCTGCAGAGTCAAATCAAACTCTCCCAGCTATAAGAGAATGGGCTCCTGATATGGATTTCCAAAATATGCCCCAATCCTGTCCCTCACTCTGGCTCAAGCCAGTACCCTCTCCCCATCCAGGGCCTCTGACACATCTCCACCTGAAGCTCCATGCACACATGCCCCTCCTTGACAGAGAGTCACTGCTGGGTTGAATTCAAGTAGCTGTGGTCAGTGATGTAGTGCCTTTTGCCATGGAGCCCAATGAGCATTCACATGGTCTTTGAAGTCAAAAAGCCAGCGTCCAATGTGGGAACACCACTTAGTGGTTGTGTGAAAGTGAATGCACCTCCTGGCCTCATAAGACCTCAATTTTCTCATCTGTTGGAGGTGAATGAAGACATCAGTAATTCCCTTTCTGGATTGTCATGGGAATAACGAGATAAAGCAGTATCTTGCTCACAGGTGGCATTCAAGAAATGGTGGTTATTCTTGCTCCAATGTCTTCCTTCTTAGAATCCCCAATGAAATTTGTCTTTCCTACTGGCAAATATTTAATACTCCAAATTTTCTTTGGTGGAGATTTCTGTGCCATTTTTTTCTGTAAAACAAAATGGACAAACCCATTTTTGTCCTCATTGCCTGAGGTACTTGGCAGATCTCACAACAGCTCACTGGGCTACATTCGGTTTGCTGTGCCAAAGTTTTGATGGAGAAAGAACTCATTACTACTTGCCCTTTCACTTTTCTCCGCCTTTCAGAATGAAATATATAAGCTCTTAGTGTTTTGTTGGTGTGGGTTAATTTAAGTAAATGATAGTAATTGTATCAATACTAACTAATAGACTCAATGTAGCTGTCTCACCTTCAAATGATTGAAAGTGCATCTAGAGTGGATTCTGAGAGGTACAGGGAAGAAGGAACATGAGGGTGGCATTTCCCAAAATGCATTTAGTAAAACCCTAAACCCTTGATATGCTCTTCAAAAAAGGGGGGTCTGTAGTTAAATAAGATCTCGCCTGCTTAAAGAACCAAGAATCACAGTGTCCCTTAGCACACTGAAGGCTCTCAAAAAGTCTTGCTGTACAGAAATTGTTCTTCTTGTAATACCTGTTAACAGCCCACGAAACTTGTTATCTGTGAAACATGTACTAGGAAATTAGACATCTCTCTGTAACCTGTTCTTACCTGAATAGTGGGGAAAAGTTTTAGGTTGGTTAACTGAAATTTTTCTCTGAAAAACAAATTTTAACTGCTCTATCTGTACTCATCATCTGTGAACAGGGCTTTGAGCTATGTTTTCTACCCAGGAACAGAGAGTCAAGGTCAATATTCTTTTTCTCTCTCAAATACTGGCTTAGCTCTGCCATCATAATGTTGAGGGGGGGTGGGCAGACCATAAACGGATGCCAAGTCTGAGCTGATGAGCCACACCTGGCTGTGATGTCTGTTTATCAACTGCCCCACGATCTTCAACTATCTGTATCAGTCCACGGACATATTTTATACTGAAAAATATACATCAGACTTTTTGATCACTAGCATCGTTTACACTTCCCGCTACTTTTTCTTCATCGCCATAGTCACTAAAGATTTGTGATCCTGCACCTCATCAACCAAAAGTTTGATCATGCAGCCTTATGACAGGTATATTTTACATAAATTATACACACATACTGCTCTCCATCTGCATGTTAAAAATGAGTAAATCTCAAGTTTCTATTTTTATTTATTTATTTTTTTACCTTGAATATTTTATTTTATTTTATTTTTAAATTAAATTTATTGGGATGACATTGGTTAATAAGATTATGTAGTACATTTCTTTTTTGTTGTATCTTTTCCATTAAGTTTCTATTCTTTAGATAACAAAGTTAAAGACATGTCTCTTTCTCTTGCACCCCCAGGACTCACCTTGCACCTTTCTTTGGTGATTTTGGAGGCCCCTGGACAAGCTGTTGCTGGGGTTGGCTTTCTGCTGGACTAACCCAGCACCCTGTCCCTGTCGCTTCCAGAGGCAAGCAGACTAGGGACCATGTCTTGTTGCATTGCACCCCAGTGTTTTCTACACCCACCACTGGCACGCCCAAGCTGTTAGCTGGTCAGGGAGGAAGTGCCTTTGTAACAGAACCACAGAGGTGTCTGGTCAACCCTTATCTTACGAAAAATTCTTCTTTCCTGCCCCTTCCCCACAGCTCTCTCTCCTCCTCTCATTCTTCTTTCCGGTCATGTGTCATGTGTCTGGGGAATGTGGCGAAGGCCTGCCCAGTGGAGAGCCTTTAAAGTCACTTTAATTCACAGAAGCCAAGAGCAGCCCTGAGTATGGAGACATCCCCCCAGCTGCTCCCACAGAGCCTCTGACTCTTCAAGCTGACTTTGTCCTTGTATTTGCTTGTGCTGTTCTTGCCGGTCTAAAAGTCCTTTTCTTGGGTGACCATGACTCCTCCCATGGAAGGAGCTCTAGGGACATTAGAGTCACCTCCAAGCCAAGCCTGAAGGCCCTTCACCAGTTAACAGTCAAAACCTTCCTGTCCTACAGACCTCTCTCTAGTCACAGGCCCAGAGGAGCAGCAGACACATGTTCTGCACAGGGGGAAAATGAGGGTTTGTATAAAACCTGTTGCATCCCAAACAACCCCATCTCCTTCACTGGACTGGTCAGGTGTTTTCAAATAGCTTTTATATTCAAAAGCAAAGAATGAGAGGGAGAAGAGGCATTGCATCATTCCCCCACTCTTTCTGTTCTTGTTCTTATTGCTCAAGGAGAGCAGCATTGTGAAATGTACTGTGTCACCCCCAGACTTCCACCAAGGGGACCACCGGGTCGACGAGTGGCAGACTGCTGCCAGGGGGTCCCATTCGTTACTTCTGCAGCCAGAGGGTGAGAAGCTGCTGGTTTTTGTGGTATTACCTCTGCACTAACCCGACCTCCTCACTCCTAGGGTCTCCACTTCCATTTTTCAACTTCGTTACTGAGATGGTGAGGGGTGTCCACAAAATCTCCCGGGGGCTTCAACCTCTCCTGGGAACCCTGACTCCTTGGTATTCTGAAGGTTGGCCCAGGCAGACAGGTGGCCTTGAGGGTGGTTGTCACTCAGGTAGAGAGGCCCCTGTCCCCATGCCCCCACTCTGTTGGTCAGCAGTGTCAGGGTTTGGACTTACTTGGCAGTATAGACCCGCTCAAAGGCAAGTGTCCCCGTCCTCTGGAAGCTCCTCCCAATTTGGGTCCTGCTTTCATGCTCCACCTTGTGAGCAAAGAACGCTGCCAGGGAAAAGGTTTGCATTTGGGTTATAACCAGGACACTCATGAGTCTTCTGTCTCATATTAATTGTTAACTTTTTTTTACTTAACCTCCAAACAGCCCTAAATGTCCTCCATTAAAGGTCATTTAGGCAAAATTTATTCAGTAGCTACTCCCTCCGATCACTGTGTTTGGTGTTGGTGATGAGACAGAGAGCAAGACAGCAGGCCCCTTTCAAGGACCTTACAGCTGAAGGAAATGGACAACGAAGTGAAGCAGAAATTACTTTACAGTGATTTACGCTAAGATGAGTTAGAATGAGAGCACAATGCTATGAAGGGGCAAAGGAGGCAACTTAATTCAGTGTTCAGGTTAACAGCAGAATTCTTAAAGTGACACATAGAATAAAGTCTGAAGAATAAGTAAGAATTCACTACGTGGGTACAGGGACAGGGAACAGCAGGGAAGACCACTCTACTCAAGTGAAGTAGAATATGCAAAGACCCAGAAGCCAGAACTGCCCTTGCTTCAGTATGTCTAGCTCATGATGGGGAGTGGGGAGTAGAGCCTAGCTGAATTACGAATGAAGCCAGAGAGACGGGTGGTGAATGGTTCTTTCAATGACACTTATCTATTATCACTGCCATGAGCCAGACAGTTAGCTTGCCTGGAAAACAAAACACACGAACAGCCTCGGCCTGGGGAGCTTACGTGCTGGCAAGGATAGCAGAGAAGGATATGGACCATACACAGCAAATGAAATACATTAATTACAATTAGACAATGTGTGGAGTTGTGGGCAAAGAAGAAGCAGAGCTGGGTATGGGGCCACTGAAGTGCCCGACAGGGTAGATAGAGGGAGCCTCAGGGAAGAAGCAGTGAGTAAGCCAAGGCTTGAAGATGGTGATGGTTGAGTAGTGCCCACTGGACTTCACAGTAGTATTGAGACTTGGATGAGAGCCATGTAATACATTTGGAATTTATTTCCATCTCAAGAGCAAAGAGGAGCTAGTGTCACATATAAACTTATCCGTGGCATAATCAGAAAGCTACCCTATGTCTTAGTGTGAGGACCGTGGAGAGGGGTGAGACCAGGAAAGGGGAGAAGATGGGAGGGAGGTGATGGGGTGATGGCTGTAGAATGTAGAGATGCTGTGGAGGAGGCAGGATCCAGAGGTTTGTCTATAGATTGGACTTTGGAGGGTAGATGAAGCTTTCTCTCTCTTGCTCCTCCCCCAACCCCATTTTATTTCCTTACTCCATTTTAAAAGTGAAAAGGGGAGGGGAAGTGAGGTTGTCAGGGATCCACAAGGTACCCTTCCAAAAGGTGTAGAAAAGGTGCCTCATCAATTGTGTATTGAATAAAAGCATTTCATGGTTTTCTGTTGGGCAAAAGTGCATTTCTTCCCCAAGAATGGGCCCATTTTGAGCCCACCTCTAGGGCCAGGTTGTATAGAGGGGGATCCACCATACTGCGGGCACTCCGGTAGACACGTGACACGGGTTCCCTTATTGGGCCAGTGCCAACCCCACTTTGGAGACAAGGAGACTATGGCTCAGGAGGCTAAGTAACTATGTCAGAGTCACTCTGCAGTAAGGAGCAGTAAGGCTGGGGATCAGATCCAGCTGGGCCTACAAGGACGTGTTTTCCTCTTGCTCTCACACCAATGCTCACTGCATGATTCCCTCAGCTACACAGCGTTTAAGCACATGGCTGCCCATTCTGAGTGTCTCTTGTTACACAGAACCCAGTAGAAAATTCTAATCATTGTCTTTCCAGAATTTAAGGTGACGTTCTGGCCTCTGAACATGTAAACCGGGACAGTATTAAGAAAGTCCGAGGTTATTTTTGCAACTGGCATCACAACTTGACTCTGCTTCCCTGAGTCTGCCCTTCTTCCTCTCCCTGATCAGAGAACAAACTCCTTCCTCTTTCCCTAGGCTCACCTTGTACCTGTAACCTTGACCCTGCTCCAGCCATCTCTTCAGACTTTTGTTTCATTGTTATTTTTCTTATTTTCTGAAGCTTCAGGCTTTTCCCTCTCTTTCTCTTTACTCTGGAAATACACTCAAATCTCCCCTACTCTTAAAACAAAAACAAACCTGCCTCTATCCAATATTCCACTAGATCTACCTCTCCTTCCTTCTAAACTAGACTTGGAAGGTTTGGGCTACATTTGCCGACTCTAACCCCAACCCTCTGTTATCCTCCACTATGTTGCAGAAACTGTGCATGCAAAGACCATTAACACTCTTATCCTGGGCAGCTGCTGACATTAGGCCAAGCCAGAGAGAGACAGAGATAGATTCAGAGAGAAAAGTCTGCAAACCGTTTCTGAGAATCAGTCATACACTGGGCACTTGAGCTGCCTTACCTATGTCATTTCTTGCAATATCTTCAACCACCACACATGGAAGTTATTAATAAGTTTGCTTCTCAATTGAAGAAACTGAGGGTCAGAAAAGTTAAATAATTTTTTCAGGGCTACATTTAAAAACTGTGTGATTTTAGTTACCTGCAAAGTTAATATAAGCCAGCAGTGTGATACAAGTCTTCAACAGAATATCTCATACATAGATTATTTTAATAGAATTTGTGTCTAGATCTCAGGAACAGGCGACACCTATCTGCATTTTAGAAAGAACATGGCAAGATGGAAAGAGTGGTCAATGACAAGGGACTCTAGAAACCAAGACCTATGAGCAATGATCTGTTGAAGAAAGAATGTTACGGTTGATTTTGTAAACACAGAAGCAGCAGGCACAGTCTAGACTTTTCCAGAGAACAAAAACAGGGACTGACGGATAGCAGTAATGGGGCATATTTCACCTCAATATTAGAAAGAACTTTGGGTAGTGAGTTCTTGAATAAAAGAATTTGAGGTAACATGCATAGTGCAAGCACCTACACTTTGGAGAAGGTTCGAATCCCAGCTTCACCACCACTGACTCTAGGCCCTCTAACCAGTGGTCCATCCTTTCTAAGGTCTACCCACTTTGCTTAACTGTAAAATAGGAATAATAATACCACTTCTGTATATATTTCATAGAGTACGAGGATTAAATGAGATACTATTAATATTATGCCGAGCATGAAGAACCGTGAAAGCAAACTCTCACTGTACCTGGCAATGGGCAGGGCACGCTCAGCGGGTCATGAGCGCTCCACTACAGTAGTGTTCTGGTAGAAGCTGTTGAAGACGCGTAAAGACTTCTGCCCTGGGGAACTTCATGAGGGCCTGATCTTGTTTCTAGAACCCACCAAGCCCCAGGGTGGGTTGTGAGGTCTTCCAATATGGAGGCTGATGAGACTCACAGTGTGAACGTGTGTATCAGGGTGGGAGTAGCAGGGAAGGCATGGAAAGGTAGGTGGTCCCTACCAGCTCTTGGCTTCAGAGTAAGAAGACACTTGAAGAGGCTGCTGCTCTTAGAAGACAGATGACGATGCTAACACCTGCCACTTTCCCTACCACGAGAAGGGCTGCCAGAACCCCCCCCTGCTGGAGGACAGCTTTTCCCTGCCGTCATTGGTTAAGTTCACCTCTGCTCCCAATCTAATTACTTTCGCTTCCTGTGGAAATCCCTTTCTCCAAATCTGTGTCCTACTTTTGCTCCATGTCAAGGCTGCTGGCACTTGGGCAGGAGGAATTGTAAGTTCTCTGGATAGTTTTCATAGGAAATGCATCTATCGATCCTCCCTGGGAAACCAGGCTCTGGTAGTTCTGGCCTAGCTTTCTTACAACGATATATTTCAAACTTGTTCTGCATTTCGATGTCTGTGTTCTGCTGGATTAAGCTGGAAGAGGGCCAGCCACATGTTCAAAGATCTTGATGACTAAAGAATGCCTGAAAGGCAGAGCAGGAAGTTCCACCAGGTGGCCGGGTCCTGGCCTCTCAGGAAAATGAGCTCACATGGTGTACCACGTCACAGAGCCCTGGACCCCAGTGCAGATGCACAAGGACTTGTCCTGGGACAAAGACCCAGTGTGCAGTGCCTGGCAACAACATCTGAATACTTAAAATGAACAGGAAGAATTTGGAACAATGTTTTGTGGGTGGGGGGGAGAAAAGCACAGTTTTTGCATATTTTCCAAACCCTGTAAGGTAAAGCTGTGGTTACCACATTGAGATTGATTAGAATTGCAAAGAGAGGCTCTGGACATACATCTGGGCTTTTGCATTTGCCTAGAAACTCACAGAGAAAACAAGCAGAAGTGCAGTCCCCTCAAGTCACTGGAATTTTTCTCATTCTCCTCCATGGCATGTTTAATAGTTACACACAAAAAAGACCTCACACAGAGAGCTCCACACTGCATGAGAGCCCAGGTCTGGGCCTCACAGGAGAGCATAGCTTGTCCTGAGCCACTCGGAGGGTGGTAACGGCTATTTCTGTGGCTTCAGTTCGTCCGTTCCCCAAGCACGGATGGGGCAGCACCGTGCAAGGTCACTCTGCCCCCATGCTGCTGCAGCTGCTCACAGGTGGCTGGAGAGGGACAGAGACTGTGATGGGGGGCCATGTGGGTTCTGCCGAGCATGAAAAAGTCTCCAGCCCAAAACAGTAGCTCCATGCTCCTCCATACGTGTATCTCCCCCACCAGGAAACCTCCATCTCATTCATCAGTTGGTGGAACTCTGTCAGAGAGGCTACAGTGTTCTCTCTTTATCTGTGTCAAATGGCCTTTAGATTGTGGTTTAGACTTAGACATTTGACCATCTATAATCCCTCCTCTACCTTTGTATCAAAGAACATCTTAATCCCATCTGCCAAAAATAATGAAAAGATCACCATCTAGGTTTAGTCTGTTCAGGGTTTGCTATGCCGTTACAGAAAAGCCCAGCACCCACTCAACAGCCCAGGGCCAGGTCCTGGTATATCTCCATCAGGAGAGATGCAGAGACTGTTCTCATAACAGGAGATGCTACCACAACAGCTCCCCCGACACCCACAGCTCTAAACTGAGAGGGAGCAGCTCAGAGTCAAGGCCAACTTTGCAGTTGAGCCCAGGTCTGTTTTCATAGGCGGTGAGAGGGCACTGGCTCCCTGGCCACGATACTCATGGCCACGATACTTGTCCGGTCTGTGGGGAAGGGTCAGGGGGAAGATCCTCTACAGAGGTGAACCAGCACAGCCCACCTACCACTCCTACCACTGCCTCCCAGAGGGGTCCTTGCAGACTTCCTGCTGACCACACCTGGTCATCTCTTCCACTGCCTTTCCTTCCCTGGGGGTCAGGAACCAGAACTGTCTGCTCACTACTGTCTCCCCATGTAACCAGGACACTGTCTGGCACAGAGCGGCGTCCCTGCAGGTGTGTGCAGGGATAAATGAACCCCGTGCTCACGGAGGAACTGAGGGAGCCCAGGCACAGTTTCTACATGGAACAGCAGTGACTGTGGAAACGGAGGCCTAAACAGTCCCATTGTTCTCTCCTGAGCTGCGACTCTGCTGAGAATGGATTCATATGAATACATTTGGCTCAGAAAGCTGTGAAGTGCTGTCCCTTGTAGGAAACCTCCTCAGAGTACGCAAAGTTGAGCTTCTAGTCAGGGGAGGCGGGGAGGGGGGCCACTCTGTGCCCAGAAGGCTAATCACGAGCCTCTGCCTAATCACATTCAAATTGGGAGAAAATATCAGAATATCCCAAATTGATGAAATACCCAAATTTCCAAAGTGTGACAGTGTGTGAACATTTATTACCATTGAGCTATGGAGATGTCCTTAGTAAGTGCTCTCCTTTTTTCTCTGTCTTAACAAACTGCAAAAAACAAAGCCACTGGAGAAACTTATAAAGAGTCTGATGAAGTCCTAGCCCAGAACCTTAAAGAGAGAGTACTACACAGTTCTACCATTCTCAGGTCTTGGTACCCTACTTGGTTTTTGTTAAACTGATAGCAGATTAATGGATGTGCAGCCCCAAACAAAAAACTACCCCCCACCTCTCTGTATGCAAATATATAATGCATATTAAAAATGCTTCAAAAATTATACATTGCTAGAAAAAAGTATTACAAAGAACATGTTTCTTCAAAAGAAAAAAGCAACACAGATAAAATAATGATAAGGTGATTTCCCTTTCGCAAACCCCCAAATTACTTTTTTTAGCTTACACCTGACAGGCAACCTCAGCTGCAGTGAAGCCAGCCCAGCTGCACAGAGTAAAGCCCAGGGTCTAAGTGAGCATACATCTTGTCTTCCCTTTCTAGGCTTCTCACCTTCCCCTCCGGTCCCACTAACTAATAGTAGTTAAAATGATAATGGCAGGCCCTTTGGTGAGGGTCTTTGTAAAGCCTCCAGGTGGCTGTTCTGGCACTGCAAACCTGATTAGTCACCACCATTAAAGTGAAAGAAAGACTAGGACAAGGAAAACCCCCAATTCGTGCAGAAATACACATACCTCTACACATTCAAATAAAAAGAAACAAATGCAGATAAAGCAAAAGTATAGACACACACACAGAACTGTGTAAGCCTGACTTTAAAACCACTAACAAATAAGATCTCCTCTTGTTTTCCCTCCTAAGTGAGGGGCTACACTTACCATTCTGGACCACGCTGATGAGGGTGACAATGGCCAGCAGGACAATGTTGCCCAGGGTTTCTTGGTCCATGTTTGCTTCGGGCTCACCAGCAAGGACTGCTCAGTGGCACCCACGTCTGCACTGGGCAGGAAGGGGAAGTGAGGGCCTGCAGTCTCTTTCATCATTAGAATTTCTGAATGCCCCAGCACAATTACACAGTGCTTTCTTCTCCTTTTTTAACTAGGCACCGAAGTGCCCTGGCTCAGTGTGACCTGCCAGGGGAAGCAGGGCTCAGGAGAGGAGCGAAAAAAAATTAAAACTTTTTTTTTATTTATAGAGTACCAAAAAGATCTGTGTCCTGAGCACTGCCTTTCTTTTCTAGAATTCCTAGGGGTGGGGGAAGAATACTTAACACAATGCAGAGTCCACAGTTAGCACCCAGTAATAAGGCCTGGATAAATGAATGAGTGAGGAGGAGAAGAAACAGTTGAAAGCAACAAGAGAATTAAAACTCAACCAAAGAATTAAGATAAGGGGGAGAAATGGAGTTGCAGGTGAAACCTAAAGAAAACTTCCAAACAGGAGGTGTTAGTAAACCCTGCAACTGGCTCCCATGAGGCAATTGTGTAGACACCTTCCCTGGAGTCTTCTCAACATAACGACGAGAGTACAGAGAAGGTGTGAGGGTAGACCGGCTGGGTGGGGCAGGTGGCCGCCTGGCAGTTACAGAGCAGCTTTCCCTGGTCAATGGCAACCCCTTGGAAGTTAGAGAAAAAATGCAAGATTCCTGCAATCTTCATTTTTGAGTCTGGACTCAACAACCATTTGGCAGTGATCAAAATAAACTTTTAGCACCCTGGCTGGTGTGGCTCAGTGGATTGACTGTGGCCTATGAACCAAAGAATCAGTGGTTTGATTCCCAGTCTAAGGCAAATGTCTGGCCAAGTGTTGGAAGCAACCTAGGTGCCCATCAGTAAATGAATGGATCGAAAAACTATGGTACATATACACAATGGAATTCTATGTGGCAGAAAGAAAGAAGGAGCTCCTACCCTATACAACAGCATGGATGGAACTGGAGAGCATTATGCTAAGTGAAATAAGCCAAGCGGTAAAAGACAAATACCATATGATCTCACCTTTAATAGGAATCTAAGCAACTAAACAAACAAGCAAGCAAAATATAACCAAAGGCATTGAAATAGAAAACGGGATGAGAGTAACCAGAGGGGAGAGGGGAGTGAATTTCAGGGGGAAACGGGAAAGGATTATAGGAACAAGTATAAATGACACATGGACAAAAGCTAAGGGGGGTGGAAATGGGAGGGAGGTGGGGAGCACTGCGGGGGGGGGTGTTGACTGGGACAGGAGTAAAAGACAAAAAACTGTACTTGAATAGCAATATATATATATATATTAAAAAATAAAATAAAATAAAATAAAAAATAAAAAAGAATGTCTGGGTTGCGGGCCAGGTCTTCAGTAGGGTGCCTGAGAGGGGCAACCACTCTTTGATGTTTCTCTTCCTTTCTCCTTCCCTTCTCCTCTCTAAAAATAAATAAATAAAATATTTTTTCAAAGAGGAGCTTTTAGCAAAACCTCGCTTGGAAAGAGAACATTGGCCAGTATGCCCGTTGGTGTAGCAGAGGCCAGTGTGGGGAAGCAGTCTCACACCTCTTGTACGGAAGGCAGCAGAGGCCAGCTAGAGCACCCCAGCTCGACCTAGGGAGACTGAGCCCTGCAGAGGCAGTGTGCCAAGTGCGGGTGCTCAGAGGCCCATGGCAAGGGCAGTCCTGCCTGGTTGCAATACTTGAGTACCCACCGAGTGCCTAGCACTAGCAAGACTTTTGTGATCTCCTTAAAGAGACCTCATTTGTGTGGACATTTGCTAAGTTTCAGGGACACCTGGGTACTAATAGACAAGGAGTCTGACCCCTACAAAGAGTTAGCCTGTCAACGGCCATCATAACTTAGCGACAATGCATTCAAAGTGAAGGCCAGTCCCCTTAAATGTGCTCTGATTGCAAACAATAGAATCGTAGCTCAAACTAACTTGGGGAAAAAAGGAAATTTATTGGTTCAAAGAATCCAAGGACCTGAACAACCAAAAGTTGAAAAGAGTAGAGATGTGGTTGGGCCTTGAAGCCAGGAGTTTCTCTCTCTCTCTCTCATGTGGTTTCTCTCTCTCAAATTCTTTTTCTCTCTCAGCTTTCTTTAGCTTGTCAGCCTTTTTCTCTCCACAGACCAGTTTTCTTCACATAGGGGGCAATATACCCACCTCCAACTCTGGAGTATTACATCTCACAACTTCTGTCACCTGTGAAAGACTCACTTCACTCATCTAAGTTCTTAGGACTATCTCATTGGCCTCAGCTAATCAGATATCCATTCTCAAGACAGCCCAATGGTAGGAACATGAAGGAACCTGGTCATTTCCATAGTTGTCACATGGTTCAGGGAGATTGTTCCCTAAAGAAAGTTTGGAGAGTTGGGAGGAGTACTGGGTACATCTGTTATCATATCGTGACTGTCCACTACTTAGGATCCCAGATTAAAATGCCCAGTTTTTAAAAATATGTTTATTGATTAGAGAGAAACATCAAACGAGGGAGAAACATAGATTGGTTGCCTCCCCTAGGCGCCCCAACCAGGACTGAACCCACAGCCTGGGTATGTGCGGTGACTGGGTGTACAGGACAATTCTCCAACCAACCGAACTACATTGGGCAGGGCGAAATGCCCAGTTTTTAAAGAAATGTTCTCTGTCCTATAGTCTGGTGTCTGTAAGGCTCACCCAATTTCCCTCCTGCCTGGCATTTACGTTTATGGTGTGTGCATGTGTGCCCTGATGTACAAGCACACAGAAAACACATGAACGAAATCCGACATGGTCTGCCCAGATGCCACTGGGAATACTGCCAGCTCTGTGGAATTCAGGGAGCCAGGAAGGGGCAGCCTCCCACTTGTTTTTCAAGACCCCAGGAGCCCACAAAGAACAGGGGTGGGGGGCAGCCATTTCCACGTTAGCGCCTGGTAAAGGGGTCTGGTAGGAGACCAGTAGCTGCAGCCTTGCTGTGATGGGACACCCACAGCTGAGACTCTGGAGTCACCTGTCAGAGTGGACAGCACGTGTGGTGGAGTGAGCCCACTTACCCGGAAAGAGCGTTTTAACACTCAGCTGAGTTGGCCATTAAATTCCAGGGCGCACATTAAGATTCTGGCTACAGCGCAGAGGGACACTTATCCGAGGTGAAGCCTCTGGAAATAGCATTCATCTCAACAGAAAGCTGCTGAGACAGAATTTTTTTAAAAAGGGCAAGGACCGGGCAGCAGGGGAGCGGAGCACCGGCCTGCACCAGATCCTAGATCTCTAATAGGAGGGTCTCCAGCCCTGCGGTCACTGGCTTTCCACAGGCAGCACTCAACCACACCAAGCCTGGGACCAGCGGCTCTGAGACACTGAGTCCTGGGGACGTCGCTTGTGTATTTTTGCTCTTCACCACAACCATATGGGTACAAATTATTCCTCCCTCCCATTGCCAAAGGATGCAAATGAGGTTTAGACAGCCTCAGCGGCCTGCCTAAGGACATACCTGCAGTAAAGAGCAGACGTGGGACTCAAACCCAGGTCTGTGTAGCTTCAAAGTCTGGGTTTTAACTACCCCCCCTCCCCAGAAACTGCTTTTGGAACAGTTTTCAGAACGGGGGACTCCCTGGTTCTCCTCCACTTGTGCTGGGCAGTCCCCTCAGAGGCTCATGAATTGGGCAATGGTTCCTCAGCCCCTAAGGAAAGACTTTTTTATATAAAGGAAGAGAAAGGAAAGCATATACATTTCCTAGAAAAATAACATATTCCCAGACACTTGGCCATTAGTCAAGGTACTTTAACAAGAACTGTCCCACAGCTACAAGGTGTGAGCCGTGCTCCCCCCAGACCCCTGCTCCTGTGGTCTCAGTCCTTGCGCATACGCTGCGCTTACGTGAGTGTGACAGGCTGGTCAGACCCATGTGCTGAGCACAGGGAAGAGTAATTAGCACATTCATTAATTAGAGTGCTCTTAGTAATTTCTCTGTGAAGGACAACCATTTGTCAACACAGATCGGGACAGCGATCTGTGGCCAAGCAGAGACTCAGGGGAGCAGCAACTCGGAGAAGGCAGTGGCACTAACTAGCAGCTCTTTGAAACCGGGAGCTACTCAGGCACTTAGTGGCAGTGCACCTCCATCACCATGGCAACACGGGCCACTTCCGTTGGGCGGTCAGGCAACAATATCCACATATCTTCCATCCCACCTTTAGTGCGTGTCACCACTTCATGACATTTCTTCCCTTCACTCTCCATTCCCTGTCACCCTCAGTGCTCATTAGAACGAGGGCTTCCCTGTATATAAGGTGGGGAGTAGGGAGGGGACAGAATTTTCCTGAGCTAGGGTGTCAACACTAGACTGTTCATAGAGACACTGCCCAGGTCTACAGGCAGAAATCATAGATAGTTATGAGGCAGCTCCTTTAATTTCAGCCAGTCGAAAGACTATTCAGACTAATATTGATCCAAAAGATAAGTGATATGAACAGAGGCCAAACATGGTCTGTCCTAGATGTTACACGTTGATAATCTCCAGGAAAACCAAATCAGTCTGGTGAATGTTATGTCTCCTTCCCTGGCCACAGTCCAGAGGTCTTTCTGTATGTTAACAGCCATGGTTCTGAACTGAATTGAACTAAATAGAGATGAGCCCTTATGTTATTATATAGATCAGGAAACTGAGGGAGGATGAATTTGCTGTAACCTCAAGGCTGTTGACTAAATTTCACACATGCTCAGCACCCTAAGTTAGGTGCTTTACAAATCTAAACATTTACAGATATGACCCTTATTCCCCAAAATCTCAATCTAGAGGCTGATAATAATAATAATAATAAATATATATATATAATCAGCTTCTATATAGAGAGAGAACATATATATATCATATATATGTGAGCAGAGGTCCACAGACCGTCACACAGACTGCAAGAAGTCATAATGGTGTGCAGAAAGCCTCTTCTCTCTTCTATCACAAAGACACACCATACAGTATATTGTTATGAGTTTGCAGGAGAATAAAGCAAATAATCCGGAAGTGCAGAAAACATCATGCCATGCATTGAGCACAACAACAGATGTTAGACATAGATTCCTTCGCTGAGTATCACCTTGATCAGTCTTACAGACTCTCTAAGGAGAGGAGGTCAGCAGTGGGCACAGCCTGATGTGGGAACATTTAGTTCTAATAATATTAAAAATCATGATGCTTACATATGCTCAGCTGATTTTTGACAATGTAATTGAATGAGGAAAGGAAAGTTTATCAACTTGAACAACTGGATCCATATTCAGGGACTGGGAGAAAATCGTACCCAAAATTCACACAAAATATAACTAGAAATGGGTCTTAAACGTAAATGTAAAAATTAAACTATAAAGCTTCTAGAAGAAAATGTAGGACAGAGATTTTGTGACCATGAGGAAGGTAAAGATTTTTTAGATAAGACACAAAAAGTTTATAAAGAAAAAAACTAATACATTAGACTTCATAAAAATTTGAAACTTCTGCACTTAAAAAGACATCATTGCTATGACTGTTGTGGCTCAGCAGGTTGTACATCATCTTGCAAACTGAAAGGTTGCTGGTTCAATTCCAGGTCAGAGTACATGCCTGAGTTGTAGGCCAGGTCCCCAGTTGTGGGAATGCAAGAGGCAACCAATTGATGTAACTCTTGCACATCGATTTCTCTCCCCCTCTCCCTCCCTTCCCCTCTCTTTAAAAATAACTAAAATCTTTTTAAGAACACACCATTAAGAAAATACAAAGGCAAGCTACAGACAGAAGGAAAATATTTGTAATACATAACTCTGACAAAGGACCTCTATCCAGAATATATCAATATACAGAACTTATTTCCAGTCAATAATAAGAAGATAACCCCATTTTAAAAAATGAATAAATGTTTAAAGAACATTTCATGAAAGAGGATATACGAATGGCCAGTAAAAACATGAAAATATGCTCACCATCATTAGTCAGCAGGGGAATACAAATTAAAGCACAATGAGGTCCCACTGTAAACCTCTGAACATGGTTAGCAAGGATGAATAGCAAGTGGAACTCTGATCTATTGCTACTGACAGGTAAAGATAGCAATATATACATAAAAATACTTTGGAGAAAGCTTGGCAGTTTTCCAAAGGAAATGAAAACACATGTTCTGTATCAGCCAGGGTTTGACCAAAGAAGCAAAACCACTAAAAGATTATATCTACATAAAAACTTTAGACTTCTGGCCAAAATGGAGGTGTAGGTAGATATACTTTGCCTCCCCGCACAACCAAAAGAAGGACAACAACAAATTTAAAAACAAAAAACAACCAGAACTGCCAGAAAATTGAATTGTACACAAGTCCAACAACCAAGGAGTTAAAGAAACATTCATCCAGCCTGGTAGCAGGGGCAGAGAGGACACATGGCAAATTTGTGGCTGGAGGACTAGTTGGGTGAGGCAGTGGCTGGCAGCCCCACATTTGCATGTGGAAAAACAGGGAGGAACAACTGAGGGGCAAGACAGACCATGCAGCCCAGGGGTCCAGGGTGGGAAAAGAAGCCTCAAAACCTCTGTCTGTAAAAACCTGTGGGGGCTGTGGAGGTGGCAGAAACATTCAAAATTGTTCTGAAAGTCCTGCCTAATGCAGCAAGACAACAAAGAAAATACAAGATATATAGATTGGGGAATAATAAATAAAACTGCCTTTGATCATAGATGACATGATTGTAGAAAACCTGAAAGAATTAGTCAAAAAAAAAGAAAAAGAAAACCTTGCAACTAACAAGTAATTATAGCAAGGTTGTCGGAACAAGGTCAATACACAAAAGTCAATCACTTTCCTATGTATCAGAATTGAGCAAGTGGAATTTGAAATTAAAAATATAATGCTATTTACATTAGCACCTCCTCCCAAAATAAAATATTTAAGCATAAATCTAACAAAATATATACAAGATTTATATGAGGAAAGCTACAAAACCCTGATGAATTTAATTAAAAGATAAGTAAAAAAATCAAGAGATGTTCCATGTTCATGGATAGGACACTCAATATTGTCAAGATGTCAACTTGACTATAGGTTGAACTTGATCTATACACTCAATGCAATCCCAATAAAAATTCTACCCAGTTATTGTGTGGGTGTTGACAAATTAAATTCTAAAATTTATATGGAATGGGAAAAGATCCACAATATACAACTCAAAACTCAGAGGACTGACACTGCCTGGCTTCAAGACCTAACTATAAAACTATGGAAATCATGACAGTTTCTATTCATTGACAGAAGAATGGACAAATAGATCAATGGAACAGAATATAGAGCCCAGAAATCAACCCACATAAATATAGTCATCTGATTTTTTAAATTTATTCATTTTTACATTTTTATTGAGAGATAACTGATATATAACATTATATTAGTTTCAGATATACAATATAATGATTTGATATTTGTATAATTGCAAAATGATCATCACAATAGGTCTAGTTAACATCTAATACCACATAATATATTTATAATTTTTGTACTTATGATCAGAACTTCTAAGATCTACTCTCTTAGCAACTTCTAAATATACAATAAAGAATTATTAATTGTAATCATCATCTATATATTACATCCCTGTGACATATTTTTTATTTTTACTTATATCTATTTTTTATTTCTCAATTACAGTTGATATTCGATATTATTTTATAATAGTCTCAGGTGTACAGCATAGTAGTTAGACAATAATATCATTTACAAAGTGACCCCCCCTGATATTCTAGTACTCACCTGGCACCATACATAATTATTACAATATTGTTTATAGTCAACTGATCTTTGACAAAGAAGCAAAGGCAATACAATGGAGATAAGATCATCTTTTCAAGAAATGGTGCTGAAACAACTGGACATCTATGTGCAAACTAGACACAGATCTTACACTCTTCACAAAAATTACCAAAAATTACATTAGTCTCTCAGAATCTTCTGGTTCTTACAAATCGTGATCTTAAAGTATCTTCTTCAGAGCAACTATTTTTAAAGGTGTTTGGTGATGAGAACCCCAAGTTTGGTAATTTGTTAGAAGAATGATCCAGGGTCTCTGACTGACCTATTAAAGGAATTGTGGAATTACATACAGTACACAGATCCTCAAAGGGATCAGATGACAGCTAGGCAGGAGGACTAAATGCTACATATTATCTCACTTCTCTGGTTTATTTTCTCATTCAACAAATACTTACTGAGCAAACGTACCCCTGGTTTGGTACTAAGTAACATAGACCCAGTCAGTGGTAACACTGGTTGGGATTAGGTTTATCTACATACAAGCACCCAAATAGCAAACCCAAAACCCAATAGCAAACAGAAAAACCCAAATAGCAATGGCTTAAGCATAAAAGTTTATTTTTCTCTCATATATAAAAAAGTTCTGATGGTAAGCAAACCAGAGTTGGGTGGCAACTCCAAGATCATCAAGGACCCATGTACCAACTATTCTTCTGCTCCACCATCCTAATATGTGGCCACCATCTCATTGCCACTTGATTTTCCAAGGTGGCTTCTGGTGCTGCTAGCATCTGTTCTTCACTTTAGGAAGCAAGAAGGAGAAAAAGTGAAAGGAGAAAAGACGACTCACACTTCCAAAGAGCTTTCCTGAAAATCTTACTCTGCCATTTCAGCTTCCGTCTCATTAGTCAAAATGCTGTCACAAGGCTATTCCTCACTCCAGAAAAGACTAGGAATGTAATTGCTTGACAAGGCACATTACTGCCTTGACGGAGTCTGGGATAAATGGGAAATGGATAACAGGGTAGAGAAGTATTTTCAGTCTTTTTTTACAGAGGATATTGGGAAGATCTTCCCAGAACAGGTGCCATGTAAGATGAGACCTGAAAGATGAATAGATATTAGCTTGGCAAAGAGATGAGAAAAGGGGAAATTACATGTTCAAACATCATGAGCAAGAGAAAGATCATAATGCAGTTGAGGAACTGAAAAAACTTCCACTTAGCTGGGAACCAGATGGAAGGGGTGGTGTGAGAGGAGCCTGGGGAGCCATGTTACAAAATGCCTTGCCAGTACCATCAAGGAAACTCGAAATGATCCAGGGGCAAAGAAAAGCCACTGGAGAAGTTAAGAGGAGGTCCTGGCAACTGGATTTACATTTTAAAAGACCAGTCTGGCTACAACGTGCACATATTGGAGGGGGCGACATGAAGACAGGAAGAACAGCTGAGACTCCATGCCGGAGATTCGTGCAGAAAAGAGGGTAGATTATGGCTGGTGGGTAGCAACAGCCTTAGCCAGAAGGTGGTGGATTTAAAGGCTATTTATGAAATAGTCTCTACAAGGCTTAGTGTGGGGTAGGGGATAAGGAAGAAGAATCAAGAATAACTCTCAGCCCTGGCCAGTGTGGCTCAGTTTGTTGGGCATCATCCTGCAAAGCAAAAGGTGACCAGTTTGATTGCCAGGCAGGGCACATGTCTGGGTTTTGGTCCAGTCCCCAACTGGGGATGTGCATGCAAGAGGCAACCCATTGATGTTTCTCTCACACATTGATGTTTTTCTCCCTCCCGTCTCCTCTCTCTAAAAATAAATAAATACAATATTTAAAAATAAAAGAATAATTCTTAGATTTCTGACAACATTCTGGATACATGTCAGTGCCATTCCTTGAGAGCTCCCTCTGTGACCCTTTCAAAACAATCATTGCTACAGTACTTTGTCAGGGATCACTCAGGCACATAGCTGGAGTTCCCAGTGCTTGGTTGACTTTGGCTATTCTTGAGGGAATGTTTGATAAGCACCATAGCTCCCAAACACCACATTTGGCAGTACTATTGAAATGTGACAAAATTAGACTCAATGCAGATATATGTGCATTAAAAATAAATAGCTATTTCTTATGGTCTCCTGATAGAGGCAGGTGTAGTCAGCTAGCAGAAAAATGGTGCATGGAGTAGACTCAGTGAGTGGAGGACAAAATAACGAGCTTCGTTTCCCCGCAAATAAATGGCTGCAGGGGATTCCCAGCTCTAGCTTACA
>PVKM010016244.1:0-27038 GCA_004027735.1 Carollia perspicillata
GCCAGGTCGGAGATGTTGCTTCCATAGAACCAGAATAAAACATGAAAATAGAACTAGACCAAAAAAAAGGCACTTTTTTATGAATTAAAATGCTGTGGCTAAAATAAAAGTTTCAGCAGAGCTGGGAAGACAGAGACATAAGGCACAGGCAGGGCCAGGGCCAGGACAGGACCAGACAGGCCAATCTCCAGAGCGTGGAAAAATCGCGGCTGGGACGGAAAAGGGCCCACTGAGCACCGGGCAGAGCGGGTGGAGGAGCCGGCGCAGGCGAACCGCACGGGCTCGTGCAAGTCCACTGCGACTTCCAAGAAGCCCCAAACAGCTCCAGGGGGTGGAGAATAAGCTGACCTGCCTAGCCACAAGGTCAGGTGCCGCAGACCCAAGACATGGTGCAAGACGACAAGGAGCAGAGCCTCCAACACTGCAGGGGGACCATTTATGCCGAGTCTCGGTGCCCACCCGCACTAGGGAGCAGGGAACGGTCGCAGCCAGCATACACTGAGACACTCAGCACCCTGCGTCTACCACAGGCCCCTCCGAGAAAGTCCTTAGAGTGGAAACTGGCCCAGAGGAGGATCCTAGGGGCAGGGGCCAGGGTACCAATCCCGGGCATGAGGGGAGCACAGCCCGACTTGAATGCCCCAGCAGGGCCCAGAGTTGCTGACACTGCGCTGCATGAGCAAAGGCTGCTGAGAGACCCTAAACACTCTCATCACGAGAGAAAAACCACCAACGGGGTCGTGGTCACTTCCCAGCACAGACACCCCCGCCACACCACACACCCACAGCTGTGCCCCCTTTGCGGGTCCACTGCACTGCAGCAAGGGGGGACTCGAGGAGGACCAGGAGGGCTGAGACACCCGGACGCAGAGGCACAGAGGTGGCTCCCGGTCAGACGCCTTGGACGTGCAGGCACAAGGTGCAGCCAGGGCGGAGGGGCTTTCCGGAAGGACCGTCAGGGAGAAGTGACTGCTGGACACCACAGCACTGCCAGCGGTCTAGGTGGCTCCGAGGTTATTTTTGACAAGAGAAAAAGAAAGGCATCAAGAAACTCCAGGAAAACAAACCAACTGGACCAGAAATTCCTGACCCAGAGGGGTACCAGTGTGGGTGTCGGTGGGGAGAGATCCAGGAAGAGCAGCAGAACCAGGCACAACGATCGACAGCCCACTTACCCTGAACTTTGGAAACTCGCCCAAGGCCTGCAGAAACACAGGGAGCATCCCCGCGAGAAGCCGGCCAGAACAGCGAGCTCAACACCAGACCCGCCCAGGCCAGTCAGTCCGCCCCTCGGCAGCCCCGGTCCTGGTGCAGCCTGGCAACCACCAGAGGGCGCGTGTGACACGGAGCTCTGGAAGCTTCACCCCAAACAGCTGTGGTCCCCTGACCAGTGGGACAGTTCAGGCAGCCCCACCTGCAACGCTGTTTTCAACCAGACCTAGGAAAGCTTTTTCCACAGGGCCCAGGTTTGGGGCCATGGGCGGGGGCGGGGCATGATGATCTAGTCGTAGCTGACCTCAGGCGCATGGTAAGGCCTGAGCCCCAGGACCTCGCTGTGACGCCCGAGGTTGGGTGCGGCAGGGCCACACAGAAGGCAGAGGCAGAAGTGAGCACCTGCGTTGCAGACTTTCTGTGCTTCGGAACAGGTTGGCTTATGTGTCCAAAAAGACTTTTCTACGGGGAAAAGTGCAGCCTGGTAGTCCTTTCCCATCACAAACTTCCTGTAACAGGGTCTCCAAACATGTCCCTACATGCACCCAGCAGCCTTGTCACTGTGCAGGACATGCCCTGAGGCCAGAGTGCTATTCCAAAAGATTCCCATGAGCACCGAGGGCAGGTAGCAGGGCCTCCCCAGTCAGCAAGGACTACCCACCGTCCTGGAGGAAGAGGAGGAGGAGGAAATGAGCCCGCCTACCCCACAGAGTCAACCAGTCTCCAAGCAGAGGGGCGGGGCCAGGCCTCAGGGTCTGCTCAGCCAGGAGGTGAGAGGCGTGGCCCAAACCCTCCGCAGAGGGTCTTCCAGCACTGACTCCCTTGGAACCCAGAACCGGTAGGCCTGTAGGCAGGCCTACGGCATCGTGGTAGCCATGGCTACAATGAGGCAAGGGAGCAGAGGGGATGAAGCAAAGGCTGAAAACCACAGCCTTGTTCTGAGTTTTCTCCAGATTTACCAGCAAGATGATGAAAGACAGGCTGCCTGCACTCCCCTGGTCTGTCCCCACTGCACCGAGAGGCAGGCCTGTCCCTACAGGGACCTGTGGGGGGCGAGGCGCTGAGGTCTGGCTCCAGCTGCAGCCGCACCCACAAGCTGCTGCATCCCTGCCACCAGCACACCGCACCTGGTAGGTGCAGGGACAAAACCAAAAATAAACACTGGTGACAGCTCACTGTGACAGGTCCCTCAGGGGACAGCTGCAAAGGAGCCAGTCCAAAGAGAACGTTGGCAGCTCAGGAAAACCCTTAGATCAGCAAAAGCCAAGAGCCGAAAATAAACTCACCCCAGAGTTTTAAGCAGGGCCCGACTAAAACTTATATCACAGAGAAGCGGAGAGACCACAGCTGTCTAAAAGGAGGGCAGGGTGCAATGACAATGCCGTGGGAAAGACCACCGGTGGGGAGAGAGAGTTCCCCCAGGCAGTGGAGAAGCAAGAAGAGCGGACGTAAGTCAGGCCAATGGGCCCTCGGACATGCAGGCTCGGCCACCCCTCCAGGCACCAAGAGCACTGGCCACCTGGACCGAGACACCTGTGCAGGGGGCCAGCGAGGGGCCTGCAGTGGGCACCCAGGACAGGTGGGAGGGCCTCGACCACCCAGGCACCCAGACCAGCAGGAGCTGGCATCGCTTTGCACTGCGGTCAGCCTGGAACCCCCACTGCAGCTCCACCTGTGTCTCCCGTGCTCGGGCCTGCGACCCGCAGCCACCAGGGCCCACTGCAGAGGGAGGGGGCCCAAACCTCAGAAGCAGACCCCCTGAGGAAACCGGCCACCCATGCCCAACCTCGTCTAGGAAGCACATAGCCCAGGGCAAGTCCACCTTCACCAGCACAGCTAGGCCTTGGGGCCTCCTTGGTGACATGCGGAGGCTCTCTCGCTCTGCGGGCTGACGAAGGCTGGGACTTCGGGGGACTTCCAGGGACTCCCAGGAGGAGGCCCGCGACCAGCAGCAGCAGCCAGTTCTCCGGGCCACACAAGGGCGGAACGCTGAGCACGCTGCTGCCTGCCACCCAGTCAAGCTCGGCAAACTAGGGGCCTCCCTCAGGCCAAGCGTATGACAGCCCCCCGCTCCTCCCCAGCTGTGGCTCCCTGCTTGCTCGGGGCCCTCCAGGACTCGGGCTGCTCTGCCCCAGGACCAGCCCTCCCACCTCCGCACCAGCCTCGCCCCTCATCGAGTCTCCTGTGGAACGTGAGGACACTGCACTTCGAACACGAAGCTCACAGGACAGCCAGCAGGGGAGGCGGGTCTCCACCTGCTGGGACTGCTGAGCAGGCCCGTGCAGGTGTCTGGGGCTGAGGGTTCAGACCAGCCTGCAGCCTGGGCCCCAGCCCTGGGCCCCAGCCCCGGGCCCCAGGCCCCGGACCGAGCACCAGAAGAGTCCCGCTTACCTGCCTGCCCTTCAGCACGTGCGCGGGCACCGGCACCTTGAGCTCCAGATCGGTGTAGTCCTGGGACCAGGTGTAGTTCTCGCGCACTGCCCCATTGTAGCTGTCAGGGTTCCTCTGGAACTGCTCCTGCCTCCTGCAGGAGAGCCGAAGTCAGAGCACAGCCCTTAGCACGCCTGCCCACGCCCCACGCACGGCACTGCCACCCGGCGTTTCCTTTCAAAAACCCAGTGTCACCGCGCTGACACCTGGCGCCATGGGCTGGTGGCGGCCGCCAATCCCCCCTCGTGAGGCTGCCGCCCCGACAGGGCCAGGCCCAGCAGCCAGTGCCGCCCAGACCCCAGAGCAAGGGCACCGTGTACCACGAGGAGGGTCCAGGCCCAGGCGGGCAAGCACAGGCAGCAGGGAGAACACTGTGCCCAGCTGATGGGGACGTGGCGTCTTTACGCCCGTGAGGCCGTGAGACAGAACCCTCCGCCGCCTGTGCTGAGAGCAGCACAGCTCAGTCTGGATGTGGACAAATGAGCCAGTTCTGCGGCCACCCGCATCTCCAGAAGCCACGTTCCTGCACTACAGGGAGCAGCTGCAGGAGGACAGGGCAGGCAGCACCTGCCACACGAAACTGGAGTCTGGGGCGTGGGGCAGGAGGGTCAGGCAGATGCCACCTGAGGGGCCTCAAACCCAGCCGCCCCAGTCTGCCCACTGACGTAGGGAGCAGCCCCTACTCTCCAAAACCACGAACACGCCCTCAGCCACGTCCAGAGTCTGGGGATCCCAGCAGACGAGGTCCCCAGTCTCTTTACAAGCAAACAGCGCAGAGCGAAAAGGAGCAAAGAAATTGTCGTGGAGCGGGAGCCGCAGACGACACAGCAGCCACGTGCCACGGCCACGGGAAGCGGCTGCGGAGGGACAATCAGGAAACATGGCCCGGGCCTTAGAAGATTAGTGGGCTGGTGACTCTGCACACAGCACGTCACAGCAAGCCGAAGGACGGATGAGAGGCCGTGATTTCCGGGATGTCTCCTACCGGAGACCAGGTCTAGCACAGGGAGAGTGCCCAGAACCAGGGACATGGGTGGGGCCGCAGGGGAGCTCTTCATTAATTCTGAAACCCAGCGAGTTCCAGCCCTCCATGAGCAGCACCCCACCCCCAGAGACGAGCAGCTGGTTTCCACGGACGCCCATCCCACTCAAGTCTAGCAGCACAGTGGGCTGCGCCCAGCACCAGCGGGCTCTCCGAAGCTGGCCAGTTTGACGCACACAGAATAGCGCCTCGGGGGCAACCCTGTCGCAGCCCCTGTGCGTCCATGTCTACCGCCCACAGCAATGCACTTCTGCGAAATCTGTGCAATGCCCCTGCTTGCAGCCCGTTGGCTTTAGCTTACAAACACCTCCTCTCGGGTTGTGGGCTGTCTTCGTGCTTCCTCCAAGATGCTGGGCTGTCACTGCAACCTGGTGGCCCTGGTCCTCCCAACTCCTCCCACCCTGAGGTGGGGGATGGGAGGTGCGGGGGGCATCGTCTATGCCAAGAACAGCGGCTCCCGATTCTTCAATCTCCACTTTTGGGCGTCACTATGCCCTTCGAGGTCACCTTGGTGTCTTGTGCAGTCTCTTCTCCTGACTGGCAGTGCCAGGGGCTTGTCCCTGTACACAGAGGAGGTCCAGCGGCACAGCCGGCCGGGCTCTGCCCGGAGACCGTGCACCCTCATCAGGAAGGCCCTGTCAACAAGACACTTGTGACGCGAGCACACAGCGGAGACCTCCTCTTAACATTCTGAAACTGACTCTGCAGCACAGCGAAAATGCCAGATGACTCTCCACCTGAAACAAATGAGGCAAGGCCCCTCTCATGAATGCCTGGGAGGGCCAGACGGCGACGAGGACCCCCAACACCGGCTATAAGCTCTGCTCGTGAACCAAAAATGGAACTTCGCTACAGTGAGACTTTTTCTTAAATCTCAGCTGTTTTAGTAAGTGGACGAGGCATTCCAATGTTCTACAGGTACATGAAAATGAGATATACATTTTCAACAAAAAGTAGGTCATCTGTTCCATAAATAAGTCCACTGAAGAATGCTGAATTTGTGGTCTTTAACTGAGTTTTCGACTCCTAGTCATCCAAAATCAGAAAACTATTTCAATTCCCAAAAGATGTCTGAACTGAGCGACGAGCCTGGAGAAAAGCCACACTCCCACCCACTACGACCAGCCCAGGGGCACCTAGCACTCGGCTGCACAAGCAAAGCCCAGACACAGCCTGACACGGCAGGTGCGGTGAGGTGACACAAAAGCCATGGGCCCAGGCCAAGGACCATGCCAAGGATGGTGCCCTACCCCAGGGTGCTCGACAGGCCGCCAGGTGACTCACCCAGCTGACTCTGGGCCCCCGAGGTGGCAAAGCCACAGCCCCACCCAGTCCTGGCAGGACCCCCACGCCACCGTCACTCTAAAACTCCCCCTTACATCCCACTTCCAATTCGCAAGTTCTGGCCTGATGGCCCCTCTGAGAGGCTGTCACTCCAGGGTGACGCTGCCCCTCTCCAGGTGAGTGACAGGCGGTAGCCTTACCAGCAGGTCCTGCAGTCCTTTCTGGGATGCTGCAAGCACAGACAATGGGTGGGGGGCCCAAAGCCACGTGGTCTGTGCTTCAGCCGCTGACGTCAGACACTGAAACATCCCTGACAAGTGACGTCCAAGTCCTGCTTTAGGCGATCAGGGCTGATGAATAAGAAGCTCCCCAACTCGGAGGGAAAGGCAGGAACGGCACCCACAGCAGGAGCCAACCCCACACGGCCCCAACAGTGGGAACGAAATGTTCACGGGGTCTCACAGCGCCCCCCAGTGGGCACTCAGCAGTTTACCCAGGAGGAGCAGCAATCCTTTGGCCACAGGAAGCATCACACAAACCACACGCCAGGCCACCTGCTGAGAAAAAAGCCAAGTTTCCACGAGCGTGGAGGCTGTGAGGGACCAGGCCGAGGAGCCAGCCCTGACGCAGCGACACGGGCATCACACCTGCCCTGGGAGGACAGGCTCTGGCGGCACAGGGCCCACAGCAGCCTCTGCTCACAGAAAGGTCATGCCTGGGGACTCTGGCAGTGGGGTGTCTGAGGGTTCTCTGTACTGCGTTTGTAACTTCTTTATTTTTGTAGACCTGGGTTATCTAACAATGGAAAGTCTTTTCAAAGAGCATGAAGCAAACAGACCTCGGGAACTCTGGGCACCAACAGCCTCCTGGCTCAGCCACCCAGCTCCCCACTTCTCGGACGCCCTGTAGCCGAAGCTGAAGCTGAGAAAACCGCAGCTACAGGTAAGATTCTGAATGTTAAAAATGGGTGTCGTTTATTTCTAAACATTGTTGTTGCTAAAATACGACAGCAAATACCAAATAGCCTGTGTTCTTAGAAACCTAAGGAAATCAACAGAGAGACTCTCAGCCACCCGAGAGGGAGCTGGTGCACAGGACGTGCCAACCAAAGCCACTGGACTCCACGGGACGGCTCACGGCACTTGGACAAATGAGGCGCACCCCGTTCTTAGATGGAAAGGCTCGATGGACAGGGTGTTAATTCCAATTCAAAACATAAACTCAATGTATTCCCAGTGAAAATTTCAACAGAATTTTCACACAGAAAAGTTAATTTTCAAGAAAAGCCTGGGAGAGGGGAAATGCAGGCCAGACTAAAGAATGGCCAACAAAGAGACAAATGGGGACAGACGGAGGAAAAGAAAAAGTACAGGAACACCCACTCCACCTTCAGACCCCAACAGACACAGTGTGGTGGGGCCGGGTAGTGGTGGCAGTGTGGGGTTAGGTGAGGTGGTCCATCTGCTCGCGCTCGTGATTAAATTCAGTCTGAAACATTCTCTGCGCAGCGGACACGGTCTTCCAGAGGGAAGAGGCGCCGGCTGGCACGAGGAGTGGTTCTTCTCCAGGGCGACAGAAAGAGTCCCTGGGACGTGGGTTGTGCGGCCTTGTGCAGTCTCTCCGAAGGCTCGGGAAATGCCGCCCTCGTCCCGGAGCCCCAGCGCCCGGGCGAGATGATCCACTCTCGGTGCTACTTTTTTCTTTCATCTGCTTTCTTTAAAGAATTCCATTTCGATTTATAAAGGCCAAAGCCAGAGGGGTCCAGCCTTCCTAGATTTCCACCGCATCCTCTAATCGATGACAGCGACACCTGTCGGCCGCGCGGTGCACTGCAGCACCTGCAGCAGCCCAGAGTGCGCAGAGCACAGAGCGCAGGTAGGGGTCGGAGCCACGGTTGGAAGGGAGCACTTCCTCAGCCGCCCCCTCGCATACCCAGACTCGCTAGGCTCCATGGAACAACACCGGGCACTTTTCACGCCCTGGGCTGGCAGCTGGGGGTGTAGCTCAAATTAAAGCGTCCCACAAATATCTCCTAAATCACCCCCCAAATGCTACATAAATGGTTTGTGTGTAAAAATCTACACATTATTATTATAAATGAAATTGTACTCTGCGGCTGGGGCTGGGCAGCTCCGTTGGTTAGCACGTCATCCCCACAAGCCAAGGTTGTGGGTGTGATCCCAGGTCAGGGCACAGACAAGAATCAACCAGTGAGTGCATCAGTAAGTGGAACAACAGATCTGTTTCTTTCTCTCATTCCCCACTAAAAATCAGCGATAAAAAACCACAACAAAACATTATACAAATGTATTTCACCATTCTCTTAAGGAAAACTCACATCCTTTCAAAGCACTGCTGGTGTAATGCTGGAATAAATGAAACAGGAGCAAGTAAGCACACGTTCAGTCCTCATTCTCGTGTCTCCTAGTTTCAGGGAAAGGCTTCTGGAAAAAGGGGACATGGGCAGCCTTGCACAGCTCCCTGGGCCCACCAAGGGCATGGCATGTCCACGTTTCCACCACCCAGACCGCAGGGGCCATGTGGAGCAGCTGAAGCTTTGGGCACGCCCATCGAGGCCTCAAAAGCAGGCACAACCAGCCCAGAAGGGAAGGGCTCCAGACACATCCCTGCAAGGCTTGACCACCAGCCTCTGGAAGGGCAAGTGAGCAAGTTGCCTGCAAGAACAGAACTCAATGGCCCTGGCTGGCGTAGCTCAGTGGATTGAGTGCGGGCCTGCAAACCAAACGATTGTGGTTTGATTCCCAGTCAGGGCACATGCCTGGGTTGCAGGCCAGTTCCCAGCGGGGGACACACGAGAGGCAACCATACATTCATATTTCTCTCCCTCTCTCCTTCTCTTCTCCTCTAAAGACCCCTCTAAAGATAAATAAATAAAATCTTTAAAAAAAAAAAAAGAACAGAACTCAATGGTCCACAAAGGAAAAACTGAAATCCAGACCCACGCAGACATTCACAATGTCTAGCATCCAACATACAGTTACCAAGCAAGTGACGAGGCAGGAAAACATGGCCCAAAACATGAGACAATTCAGCCATCAGAAGCAAACCTAGAGACGACCGAGCTGATGGGGACATGAAACAGCCATCAGAAACACAGGACAATAAAGAGGGGACCAGAGGGTGGACACCAAAGCCCCAGGAGCCCAAGGGAGTGCCCCCTGCAGGAAGCTGTGCAATGAGTGTGGGGGGACAACGCTGCAGCAGGTGGGAGTGTGTCTGAAGACAGGACCACAGAGAGGGGAGATGACAGGGAAAGCCTGAAATTCAGAGGCTTGAAACCCCTGGCAGCGTGAACCCACGGGTACCACACAGTGAGGGCGGGGGCGGGGGGGTCTCCGGCTGCAGCAGCTAATGAGGACGAGACTTGTCATGGCCGGCGTGGGGACTGGTCCTATGCAGGCACAACCACACGCGCTCGTCCCTCAGAAGCCCAGACAGCCTCAAGAGACAGGGCGGTGTCCTCAGCAAGGAGGGCCCACCAAGTGGCTCCGGGACAAGTGCAGCTGGGGGGCTCCTCCCAGCAGCTTCCCCAGGACCTGCCCATTGGGCTTCTTCAGGCAGAGGGTCCCCTGGAATCCCTGCCCGGCGCCCAGCCCCCTGCAGACCCCGGGCCCTACTACGCCCTTCCTCCACTGGAGACCCATTCGCACAACCCGCCCCTCTGGTGTTACACGGCCCCCCACGCCCCACAACTGCTGCCTGAGCCTCCACGATGTGGCAGTGCTGCCCGGCCACCCTCACAGATGTGTCTGTCACCCGCTCAAGCCACAGCCCTGCAACCTGGGTGAGCGACGTCCTGCCAACCATCCTACAAACACGAGGAGCTCAGTAAATGGTGGACAGCTGCTGTCACCAATGAGAGCCACCCCCATGCCACCCACCCGCGTGCCAGCGAGAAAGAAGCAGGTCTCACTTGGGAGGAGCTGGGGGTTCCCTCGAGGCCTGGGCAGCAGCCACGTCGGAGCCCGGTGGCTCAGCATCCTCCTGGGAGCCCAGGGCCGCCCCCTGCATGGTGTCCAGCTGGCCAGGAGGCCCTGCAGTCCCGTCCGCGGCCATGGCCGTGGTGGAGTTGACCTCTACCTCCTGCACTGGGGCAGGGACCAGCTCCTGCTCCACCGCCTCCGCCCCCACTGCTGCTGCCGCCACCGCCTCCTCTTCTCTCCTCATTTTCTCCTCCAGCTCCTTCCTCCTCTTTTCATCATCCTGACGGGCCATGCGGTCAAAGGTCTGGAACACCTAAAATCAAACAGTGATGCAGCAGTGAGCCACAGGCACGAAGCAGCACCCAGCAGGAAACACAGGAGCAGCCCCCGGAAGCAACATCCCCGTGGCAGACGGCAATGCAATGGACTCGGCCGAGCTGCTGCGAGAGCCCGGTAACGGGGGAGCTCCCACTCCGCAGAAGCACCGCCTGACCAGCTGAAGCTCGAGTGGGCATAGCCCTCCGTCTCTGGAGGCTCGACCCACGGTCTTGCCTGTCTCCGTCCTTCTGCCCCATCTGTCGGCAATGCAGACAGCACACTGTCCCAGGACTGAGAGAGGGGAAGGCACCGAAGACTCTGGCAACAGAGGGCAGGTGGGACCCAGCTGACCTTCCTGCCCCACAGCAGCAGCAGGCAGCTGGGGAATCCAGCCGGACCCACGCCAGGCCCTGCCTGCCACGAGCAGGAGGAACCAGGCACCACTGATAGCTCCCCCACCCAGAACTCTGACCCACCGGACAGACCGACCCAGGGTGACAGTGAACAGGACAGGCTGCAGCACACACCCGCTGTGCCGTGGGGTGGGGGTGGGGGTGCAACTCGCATTTCTGGTGAGAGCAAGCTGAAGACAGTTCCTGGAAGGAGGGGCCAGAATCAGACCTTCCACAAATGGCCCACGTCCCTCAGGAACCCAATCTCTGGGGGGTGCAGTCCTACAGGTGGGAGCAGCCTCAGCACACCACCCGGCTCTGTGCCCCCTGCTCTGCACCCTGGGGAGCTGAAAGCTGTGGTCCACACAGTCACTGAAAGATGCCAGCAGAGAAAATTAAAGTCGCCAAACCTGGAGACAACACCAGACACATTTCAACCTCAGACAGCCTGGAGGCAGCCTCACACCCTCCAACACCACAACACCAACCCAAACGCTTGGTCCAAGGCAGCCTGCCCATCCTCCTGATGCCCCAGCTTGCCCTCTGAGTACCACGGAAACAGCTGCCACAGTGAGCCCTGACACCCAGCCTCTCCCTCGCTTTAGACAGCAGCACCGTGCGGCTGTGCCAGCTGTGACCTGCCAGCCACCTTCTCCCAGATGGTGACATGCCAGGACTGCCCAGGAGCTCAGGGAGGGACAGATGGAGTGGGCTCTCCTGGCCAGGTTCCTGCACAGGCTAGTCAAAGACACCAGGACACATGGACTGCCACCTGAAACAAGCAGTGTGCTAGGCTGTGCTGGCTCTTGTCTGAGCACACACGAAGGCCTTGGAGAGGAAGGCACCTTCCCCTGGGGGTCCTTCAAGCTGCACCTAAGGCTGCGAGTCCTGAGTCAGGGGGAAGGTTGGCGGAGTCTTACACTAGCCCCCAAACCCTCCAGAGAGCTTTCCAGTTCTAACCCTCCTGTCCAAACCCTCTTTGGCTGGAAGACACCCTGAGCCCCCACCTCGAGTGCAGCATTGACGGAAGGGGTCTCCCGCCATCAAGTCAAGGCAAAGAGCAGGATGTGTGCAGCACCAAGTCCCTCCGTTTGACTCCATCCGCCTTCTGTTTGTTACTGATGCACCGTTGACTGACAGTGTGCCACCCTCACACACGGCACAACAGTGCGGCCTCTGCACACCTCCCAGAGTGACCACATGACCGCTCTGGTGACCCGCCGTTGTGTGAGGTCGGGGAGGGGCCGCTGCCTGCGATCTCAAATCCAACTTGCCCAAAACTGGGTCTCTTCCCCTGAACTCCAGGGGTGGTGCAGTTAGTGCAGCGCTGCTGTTCCAGCCCCAGGTCTGAAACCTGGGGTATCATACTCCTCTGTCCCCTCCCTCTGCCCGCTTCATTAAATGGGTCACCAAGTCTTAGCCTGGAAGGGCGCCTGGGACATAGTGGGTGCTCTGTGAGCTGACACCAGACAAATGAGTCACCTGTCAGTTTGTCTGTCAAACACGGGCACTGGCCCACCTTTCGGGGGGTGTTAGGGTTTAGTAAGGTGACGTCCGCCACGGTAACTAGGACATCCCAGGTGGTCAGGAGCTGCACCCTTCTCCTCTCTTCTGCAAGCCACCATCACCCTAGGCGCAGGGTTCCCACTCTGCTAACAAATGGATAAATCAGGGAACAGAAAGAGAATCAGGGAATCACAAAAATGGCCAGTTTAGCGGGATCGCCTCACCTTGCTGAACTGCCACCCTCACCTGCCACATAAAATTCAGTCGCAACTAATTCACATGGACAAGTACTGGGTTGGCCAAAAAGTTTGCTTAGTTTTTGCCATACGATGATGGCTCCAGTACCACTTAGTTGTCTGTAACTTCATTCGAAACAACTTTGTTAGATTGTATTGTGACAGCTGTCATATCAGTGTGCATTTAAAAAAAAGCTTATCAAAATTGGTGAATTTTTGAGCAGCCATTTTAGTATTGAAGGTGGAAGAAAATACACAACATTTTCGGCACATTATACTTTAATATTTCAAGAAAGGTAAAAATGCAACTGAAATGCAAAAAAATTGTGCAGTGCACGGAGAAGGTGCTGTGACTGACCGAATGTGTCAGAAGTGGTTTGCGAAGTTTCATGTTGGAGATTCCTCGCTGGACGATGCTCCACAGTCGGGTGGACCAGCTGAAGTTGATAGTGATCAAATTGAGAACACTCAATATTAAACCACACAGGAGACACACTCAAAATATCCAAATCAACAGTTACTGATGAAAATGAAAAACATGTCTTTTATTTTACTGCAAAAACCACACAGACTTTTTGCCACCCTAATATCAAACTGCCACAAGGGCCTGCTGGGACACCTCCCCCAGGGGTGTCACTCAGGTGACAGGATGAGGAACGGCCTTAAGCTCCAGCACTGAGACCCCACTCCACCCTCCCTATAGCCTTGGGCAACTGAACTGCCCGCACCTGTCTCTCCAGGCAGGCGCCAACTGTAAAGTGCTGGGGACCTGTGGGAGGTGTCGCCAGCATTTCTAGCTTCCAAGGCTCCTGCAGGCTCCACGCTAGGCTGAATGCCTGCTTTCAATACCACCGCCGCCCAACCACCCACAAAACCTCTCGTTTCCAAACCCACTCCCTTCCCTGTCCCGTAAGGGGCCTTGCACAGTTCTCTGTTCTGAGGTGTTTTATCATCTCGACTCTAACAAGTGTCACGCGGAGGTCACGACATAAACGTCCACCGAGGGTGGGAATACCTGCTACCTTTCAAGGCACCCTGACAGCTTGGTGAATGAGCACGGACCGGACCTCAAAACACAATCGACCTAACCTGGGACAGCCACACAGACGCTCAAACATCACATCGCAAGCAAGGGGGCTGCACCCGTCAGTCCCCCGCCTCCCTGCCACCTCCAGCCCGCGACTCGGGGCCGCGCACGTCTGATTTCCATCCCCGACCCGCAGCGCCGGCACCGTCGCGGGTGCTGCGCCACTTCTGACACCAAGCGCGGCCGGAGTCACCAGGCTGCCGAGGGCCAGCCCTGCTCCCGCGGAGGAGCAACTTGATCCGCCGTGACCAGCGTCTCGCGCACTCGCGGCGCCAAGAGGCGGTCCGGAGAAGCGCCAGGGAACATAAAGCCAGGGGTGCGGGGAGGGACGGGGTGGAGATCGCGCGGGTCTGGGCTCCGGGGAAAGGGGCTCGGGGAAGGGGGCTCCGGGAAGCGGGGCGCGGCGGCCCGGCGCGCGTCACCTGCAGCACCAGCGCCTGCGCGGCCCCCGGCGGGAAGCCCATGCGGTCGGAGGGGTGGCGCAGCAGGCGGTAGAAGTCCGTCTTGCGGTAGAGGAAGCCGAAGAGCACGCGCAGGAAGTCCTGGACGTTGCCCACGTGCTGCAGGATGCCCAGCAGGGCCTGATCGTACAGCTCGGCTGCGCCGGGCTCCATGGCGTCGCGGACCGGACGGGCACTCGCTCTCTGCAGGCGCGGCCTGGACGCCGGCCCACGGCCACTTCCGGCGCGCCGCGGTAACGGCTCCGCCGCGGGCTGGCCCGCGAAACTTGGGTCCGCCCTCGCTCCGGCTCGCGGTAGTCGTCGTCACTCGGGCGGCCTCGCCGCTGGCCCCGCCCCCGCCTCCAGCCAGCTTCCCCGGGCGGCCTCGCTGAGGAGCGCACTTGAGCTCGGAAGCGGCTTCTGGACAGCAGAGGGCCCGGGCCTGCTCGATTGAGAATTCCTCGTGGCCATGTTGGAACCGGGCGGAAGAGCCTGGGCTGCGGCGTCGCGCGATCCGGGGTTGTCCCGTGGTCCGCGTCCTGAGCCCCCTTGGGCGCCGGTGGGTCAGAGGGGACAGGTGCGCGCGTGCCCGAGGGCGCTGCTGAGCCTTCGCCGCGGAGTGTGTGCCCGCGCAGAGAGCGCGCGCCCTTGCGTGTGCCCAGAGCTGCGAGGATAAGCGCCCACGCGTGCGCCCAGAGCTGCGTGGATAAACAGACCGCGCATCAAGTCGGGGAACGCGTCCGTGGGAAGGGATGCGCTGGCGAGCAGCAGAGCCGCAGCGCTTGATGCTAAATGCCCACTGCTAAGAGAAGCCAGTCTGAAAAGGCTGCCATGCAGTGTCGCGCTGGGAAAAGGAAGATTGTAGAAACTGGGACAGGCCGGTGGTTGCCGGGGGTGGGAGTGAGGCAGGTATGTTAGGTGGGATCGACAGTAAAACGAGGCAGGGAGAAGGAGGGAGATTCGTTTCACCCACGGACTCAGCGGTCCCTAGCCCGGTGGCATGAGATAACCACGTGTTCGGAACATCACCAGAAACACCATGCTAACACGGAGGAGGGGAGCCCTTACATGGTTCCGAACTCTGGGAAAGAAAGCCTTTGAGACTGTGTAGTCATCCCAAGACCTGGAAGGGGGGAGGGGGTCCACAGTGCCCAGAGGGAAACACCCATACATAACTTTGGTTAATTACCTGTCTGTGGTCACTATCTGTTTACAAGGGGTCCCTAGTGCTTACAAAAAGGGCCTGTAAATAACCTTGGGCAACTACCTTAGTAGTTTCCTGAGCAGGGTCCTGCAACAGGAAAAGGCGGAGAGGAAAGAACCAGGAGAGTCTAAATAAAGTAAGGGCTTCAGTTAGTAATTGTCACTATTGGTTCACTGATGACATGCTGATAAATGCCCCACACTCGTGCACCGTGTTAGCAAGGTGGGCTGGGTGTGGTGCGTATAGGAACTCTGTCCTATCTTTGCAACCTTTTTGTAAATCTAAGACTGTGCTAAAAAATGTTTTTAATGTATTTCAAAAGTGATCATCAGCCATACTGGCCCCCCTCCCCCACAAAAAGCAAGAGGAGGTGTTGTGTGCCAGGCCCTGGAGAGAGCCCCTGCTGACGGCCAGCTGCCAGCTGCCTGTGCCTACCCATGACTCTCTCACGCCAACAGGAGGCAAACACACATGTGCACATTGCGCAGGGCCTCGGGGCTGTCCCTGCAACCCCAGAGGTGAGTTGAAGTTCAGAGTGTGGAATGTGTTTTGGGAAGGTAGCCTGACCCCTGACCCTTACACCGTGTTACAGATTAGGCCCCATCAGTCTACTGGCCCAGCGCCTGGGAGGCCCTAGCATGGGCGGCAGCCCGTCACCAAACTCTCTGATGCACTGACATACCTGCTGTTCACGCCACGTGGGCAGAAGGTTGTGGAAAGCCTGTTAGTGAAGAGGATCAGCAGACACAACTCATCTGGCCAGGTTTTGCTACCAACTGAGTTTGTCCCAAACTCACAAAGGACAATAGTAATGAACCAGTTTTCAGAGCTTTGGGACTCTGGAATTCCAAGTACGTGCAGTGGAGCAGCAGTGGGACCCTCTGGTTGTCTGCTGACGGGGCAGCTGACAGACGGAAGTGGTTTGTTCATGTGCTGGGACACTGAGTGGCACGTGGGCCCACGCAAACACGTCTGCTTTGCATGTCCTCCTGTCACATGAGGTCACAGCAGCTCCTCAGCCAAACCCACTCAACGGAAGAAGGGTCAGAGCTGGAGCCCAAAGCACAGCAGAAAGTTCTGGAGGGGGGTCTGGAATCCCTTGGTACTTGGTACTCTGACCCCCATACCCGCACAGGACCTTCCTGGGGGCTGCTGCTGTGCACAGGGGGTCCCTCCCTCCCCATGGGCACCTTGCTTCTCCAGCAGTCTGTCTGGGTGTTGCCTCCCTCATGGGCTGCTCCTGAAAGCACTTCCAAGGAAGGACACACAAGGGCCTGGCTCCATTCTTGAAAAGGGGAGGGAAAAACACAGACTGATGTCCCCTAAGTCACCCTGCCACACAGGTGTCATTTGTGTGACTTACAAAAAGTGTCTCAAGCCCAGAGGCAGCCAGAATAGGACATGTGACAGGAACCCCACTTCTGCCCCACAGACATTTATTAAGCGCTGACCCGCACGGCCCAGAGTGGGCATATACCTGGTTCCCACTTCTCCGAGGAGGAGGCTCTGGTGGGGCTGCTCTGAGGCACTGGCGGCACTCTGGGCACAGAACTGGGGGCGGGCGCCCGGCCTGGGAGCTCACCGCCAAGCCGGCCCATGAGCGGCTCCACTGGCGGCAACAACCATTGGAGCCGAAGGCCAAAATGAGCAGCGTTTCCTATGGGGGTCCATCCATAACCAGAGTGTTTTCCAGAACGTTCTATGATCCCCACCAGCAGGAAGCCCCTCCCGGGCCTCCTGTGGGGTGGGGTCCTGCCCTGTGTTCTCAGGGACACTGAAGAGTGGGTGAAGGCCCACAGGAAATGGGCAGCTGCTCTGAGTCTGTAGCCAACGTGTGCACCTCTTTCTGAGCCTGAGAGCCAGGTCCGAGGAAGGAGGAGGCAAGCCTGTGCCGGCTGAGGCTTGTGTGACTCAGAAACCAGGAGGTTGGTGCCAGGGTGGAGGGACCTTGGGGCACCTGGTGGCCAGAAGGAGTCCCAGTATGGGCTCTCCCAACAGGGACAGCCACTCCCAGGCCCTGAGGGGAAGACGGGCCAGGGTCCGCATGGGAGCCCTCAGGCCTCCAGTGCCTGGACAGAGCTCTGCTTACTGGGGCAGGGGTCTACTGTCAGCGCCTCCGCCCACGTTCCTGGTGGGATGTTGAAAGCCACCATTGACGTAGGTGCCGTTGGCAGGGCAGGTTGGGGAGGAGTGCTTCGGGCAGGCAGCTGTCCTGGCGGCAGCTGCCTCCTCTGACCGCTTCTGCTCCAGTACCAGAGCTGGGTTGACATCAGGCCCTGCAGAGGGACAGGCCCAGGGGAGCATGGTCACCACCCTGCCCCTGGCAGACAGGAGCAGTCCCTGCCCTGCCCTCACTGTGGCCCCTCCTTGGGCATGCCAGCTCGCACCCAGGTAGCTGAGGGCGACGGGCAGGAAGACCAGGCCGTGCAGCAGGCCCAGCAGGGTGATGAGCAAGTTGAGCCGGAAGAAGAAGATCTGGATGAGCTGGGCCTTCGCCAAGCCCAGAATGAGGATGCCAGGCAGGTTGGTCATGGCCACTCCGGCGAATACCTAGGGGTCGCAGGCAGGTGTCAGGCTGGGTGTCCCCGCAGCCTGCTGAGGGTGTCCCACAGCCGCCCAGCCACTCACCGCGCTGCCCATGGAGACGGTGGCCTCCTTAGCCCTCTCCAGCCGGGTGGGCTTGGTGCTGACCGCAAAGGAGCGGGTGATATGGGACACAAACTCCACTGAGATGCCCACTGCCTGCGGGCAGGGGTGTGTCAGCCTCAGGAGGGCTGGGCCGGGGCCCACCCCCAAGCCAGCAGGCAGAGATCAGACCCTGGAGAGAGTGGGGTGCACCCTTCGAGGTCACGCCAGGAAGTTACCGTGACCAGGTTGATGAGGGACACGGCGTTGTAGCTGATGCCCCACAGGGCCATGAAGCCTGCGGTGTCCACCAGGACCATGATGATGGAGAAGAGGTTGAGGAGGCCGGAGCGCAGGTCCATGCCCAGCAGGAGGCAGCAGACAGCGAAGGTTGGCACCAGGCAGAGGCTGAGCATGAAGAGCCCCTCGGGCACCACGGTCAGGTACTGCTCGTAGAACACATTGGTGATCCTACAGGGGCAGGACGGTCACCCGGTCACCCAGAGCGTGGCCTCCCACACCCATCACAGGAGATCCTCCCCAGCCCACCCCTCAGCTGCTGCCCCAGCCTCACGTGTAGGGGAAGACCTCGAAGGCTGGGTCGGTGCCTGGCACCTTCCGCAGGTCGGCGGTGATGTTGGCTGCCAGCGCCCGAGCTGCCCGCAGGGCCTCCGTGTAATCCTGCGAGTTCTTCAGGGGCTTGTGATAGGCCATGAAGCGCGAGGCTGGCGCCGGTGGGAGCACAAGGCAGAGGTCAGAGCCAGCCCCAGCCGCCCTCAGGGCCCCCAGGCACCTGGGTTCAGGGACCTGCTGCCACCATTGGGGATCTGTGATAAACTCTGGGTGAAGGACCAGCAGCTGATTTGGCACAAGCCCTGGAGAACCAGCAGCTGGGCGAGACCAAGCTGGCCCGGCCTCTGCCCGATGGGGCCGCTGGGGGCCACCCGTGGGCCCCAGTGCTGCTCTGTGTGCTCGGGGTGGGAAGGTGGAAGCAGGGCAGACGGGGATGAAGTCTGAGGACAAGGAGCTGAGTAGCCACAACCTCCAACCTCTGACCTCCTAGGACATAAGTAGGAGCCCCGTGGAGGAGGAAAGAGAGAAGGTACAACAGGAAGGTCCATCCCTGGGGCCCATGGGCCCTGGAGCCACTGACTAGGAGCTTCCCTGCCACAGGAAGCCATGCTTACCTAAAATCTGGCCATCAGGGCCCAAGTCCACAGAGGTGTTGTAGGCTGCCAGGCCCCTGGGGGTGGGCAGAGTAGAGGGTTAGCTGAGGACCAGTCCCCCACTCCAGGTCCCCTGCACAGGCCTCCCACCCCTCTGTGCTCCCTGCTCCTGTCCTCCCTGGTGACACCCCACCCAGGCCTACCCTTTGGGACATTTGATGTTGGGCAGGTCGCTGAGGAACCAGGGAAGGTACTTGTTGAACTGCTCCACTGAGGGCCGCACGGTCCCGAGGGTGTAGCTGACACAGGTCTTGATGCAGGCCAGCGAGGCTGCAGATGGAGCAGGGGCTGCAGGCAGCGGCACCCAGGGCCTGGCCACCCTGTGCTGCCCCTCCTGCCACTCTGCGCCCCTCGTACTGGGGCACTTGCCCCACCCGAGAACGCCTTGCTCACCCGAGAACGCCTTGCATTTCTCTCTAACTGGGGCGGGGGCTTCTCTCCCTCCTGGAAACTGCCCACGACTGGGACAGGTGGGAAAAGGAAGCCTGGAGCAGAGAGGCAGCCCATGGGGCCTCCTCACTCCCCACGTGTGGGAGCTAGTGTGCCCAGGAGAAATGCGAGTGTGCAAGTGCCGGGCCGTCCAGTGGGTCATCCAGCCCTGTGGCCTGGTCACCCGAAAGTGCGTGCTGAGCCTGTGCCCCGCCCCTGCCGTCCCACTGGACAGGCAGGGTGTGAGAGTATGAGAGGCTAAGGAAACCTCGCCAGTTCTATCCTTTCTCTTGCCTCAGTGCCCCCAAGCTGTGGGGGTTGTGAACCCCCAGAGGCCTGGCACTCACTGACGGTGGAGGGGCAGAACTCATCCTTATGGGGGCCAAAGGCATAAAGGCGGCAGCAAGAGGACGGCGTCAGCCAGTCGATGAAGTCGTCCACCCAGGAGGAGGCAGGTATGGCCAAGTAAGACCTAGGGGTCAGAGCAGGAGGTCAGGGGGCATGACCAGGCAGGTGGGTGGTGGGTCCTTCCCATGGCCTGACCCCCACCCGGGGTCCCCAGGCACGTGGCAGCAGGTGGGACCAGGACAGGAACAGGGGGTTGGGGTGCATGCAGACCGGGGTGGGGAGGGGACACTCACTGCTCAGGGAACTCTGTGGCGTACTGGATCTTCTGGGTGAGGGAGTAGCTATCACAGCCAGAGCTGGAGCAGATGGCGTTCATGCCCGCCTTGCTGGAGAAGTTGTAGCCCCCAGTGGTGACGAAGTAGACCGGGGCCCCCACCTCAAAGTAGCGGTTCAGGAAGAGGAAGTAGTCGAGCAGATACGAGTCCTGGAGCAGAGAACGGTCAAGGAGACCACAGGCATCCCACAGGGCTCACTCCAGCTCACAGCCCCAGAGGCACTGCCACTGGCGCACACTCACGGGGGCGAGGGTGCTGTTGCGTTACAGAGCCAGATGGCTGGAGGCGCTCCCACAGGGGTGCACACACCCAGGCGTGATCACAGCTGCACTTGCAGAGTACACTCACGGAGGTGGGAGTGCGCAGTGCAGGCTGCAGCCTGCTTGAGTACACTCTGGTGCATACACAGACATGCCTATGCCTGTCACTTAGCCCTCATCACCCCTGTCTGGCACAGCCAGAGTCTCACAGGCTGGTGTGTGACACAGCCCACACACACAGGCAAACATCCTGGTCACCCCCTGGGGTCCCTGTGCCAGGCACCTTCGTGGCCTGTCCCTTTTCCAACAGCAAAAACCTCAGCAGGACATCAGGGGAGAAGGTGGAACAGGAGGCACCGGCCACCCTCTGCCCACTAGACAGCCGCTGCACTGGCAGAACCTGTCTCGTGGGATTGTTTTGGAACTCTGGGTGCTACCAGGGGCCTAAAACCTCAAGAACAACTTGGTGGGTAAATTGTGGTTTCTTTGGATCAATTTCAGCTGTTGGCATGGCTGTAGCAACCCATCCACTGTCCTCCAGCCCCTGGGGAGGGCGGCATGCACATCTCCCAGGGGCAGGCTGCACACGGCTGGCAGGATCCAGGCTGCACTGTGAGGACCACCCCGCAACTATCAGAAGTCTGTGTTCTGAGCATCAGTCGCTGCGTCTGATCTCAGCAGTGCTGGTTGCCATCGTTACCTCCACCACCTCGGGCTGAAGTGACTTCTAAGATATTAAAAGGCAAGTGCCCAATTTACTGTTTTTTTTCCCTTTTTCTTTTTTTGGGAATCAGACATTTTAAGAAATAGGAATTAAAAGCAACTACAAATATGTGGGAATTTAGACCATCACCGTGAAAGCCCAGGAAAAGACGAGGCTCAGAAAAGGTTTGGTAAGCCCTGGCCAGGAGGCTCAGTTGGTTGGAGCATCATCCCACACACCAAAATGTTTGGGTTTGACTCCTGGTCAGGAGACATACCTAGGTTACAGGTTTGATCCCCAGTTGGAGTGCATAGGAGAGTCAAACAATTGATGTTTCTCCTCTCTCCCTCCTTTCTCTCTCAAAATCTATTTTAGAAAAGAAAAGACTTGATAAGACTTTAACTTTACACCTGTGGCTAATTTCCAGGACAAAGACACCAGCAACAATCAAATTAAAAGAAAAATAGAGCAAACCCAAGGGAAGGGGCAAACATGATCTCTACAGTTAGCACACAGTAAGACTCAGATGTCCACTTTCCAACAGCAACAACAAAAGCCATGAGACAACCAGAAACTCACGGCCCACACCCAGGAACAAAAATCAGCCAGGGACCGCCCCCCCAAGAATGATGACCTGGTGCATGAATTAGAGGCTTTCCAACAACTGTCTTAGAGAAGCTCCGAGATGGTCAAAGTAAAAAAAAAAATGCTGAATAAAATGGAAAGATCAATAAATAGAAAACATAAAACAGAAGCAAAAAGAAATTTGAAAAGTACCATAACTAATGAAACATTTACTATAGGGGTTCAAAAGCATCTTTGAGCAGTCAGAAGAAAAATTAACAAACATGAAGATAGGACAATCGAAACAATCAGGTAAGGAACAGAAAGAAAAAAGATTGAAGAACAGTGGACAGCTTCTAAGGGACCTGTGGGACCCTGTCAGCCTGGCCAACGTTCACATCATGGGAGTCCCGGAAGCACAAGAGAGAGGAAAGAGGAAACAGAGTTTATGTGCAGAAATGGTGGCTAAAATTTCCCAAATTTGATGACAGATATGAAACAAACATCCAAGAAGCTTAACAAACTCCAAGAGACCCACACCAAGGCATACTACAATTCAACTGTTGAAAGACAAAGAAAATTTTGAAAGCAACCAGATAGAAAAGACTCTTCACATACAAGGATGTCACCCCAATAAGACTATAAACATATTTTTCATCGGAAACCTTGGAGACCACAACAAATTTGAAGCAATAATCACAACACCCAAGGAAAAACACTCAGGACTAGATAGATTTACAGGGGAATTCTAACACTTATTTTTAAATAATTAATAAATTGAAGAAATACACCTCCAAGTTTAATTTAATTTCCAGGGACATCATTACTCTTGGGTAAAACTACACAAAGACACTGCAGAGTGGGGGAGAGAGCGAGAGAGAGACAGAAAGACAGGCACTGACTCACAGGCTTATACTCTTGAGGAGTGTCCAGGCCAAAATTCTCAACAGAACAGTAGCAAGCCAAATTTAATAATATTTTTAAATGATTTTACACCCTGATCAAGTGTGAATTTTACCACTGATGCAAGAGTGGCTCAACATCCAGCAAAAAATCAGTGTGATTCGTCACATAAAAAACCAAAAACAAGAATAAAAAAAAGAAAAGAAAAAAAACCAACAAAAAGAAACCTTGGAGACCAGAAGGCAGTGGGTTTGTATATTCAAAGTGCTCAAGGGGAAAAACTGTCAATCAAGAATCCCATTTCCGGCAAATCCATTCTTCAAAAAAAGGGGGAAATACTGGGACACTCCCAGATAAACTGAAGTTGAAAGAATTCATTACCACAACACCTGCCCTGCAAGAATGCTACAGGGTTGAAGTGAAAGGATGCTAGCATGTAACTCAAAGACACATAAAGATATAACAGTCCCTGGTAAAGGTAAATGCAGTTGACCCTTGAGCATGCAGGGGTTAGGGGTGCCGACCCCACCCAGTTGAAAATCCCATTATAATTTTTGACTTCCCCCCAAATATAACTACTAGTAGCCTACTGTTGACCAGAAGCCTTACTGATAACATAAGAGTGAATTAACACACATCTTGTATGCCATGTACATTGTAACTGTATTCTCACAATAAAGTAAGCTAGAGGAAAGAAAAGTGTCATTAAGAAACATCGCCCATCAAATATCCACATTCGATTGTTGTTACATAAACAAGAAATAAATTTCTATCATCTTAAAAAAAAAAGAGCCCTGGCTGGTGTAGCTCAGTGGATTGAGCGTGGGCCTGTGAACCAAATGATTACAGTTCGATTTCCAGTCAGGGCACATGCCTGGGTTGCAGGCCAGTTCCCAGCAGGGCACGCACGAGAGGCAACCATACATTGATATTTCTCTCCCTCTCTCCTTCCCTTCCCCTCTAAAGATAAATAAATAAAATCTTAAAAAATGAAAGAAAGAAAGGATCATCACCAGGAAGAGAAAACACATTACAGTTCTGAACAGCACTCACTGGCACTGGAAGTTGTGTGTTTATAAGTCATCGGCACCTGCATCAGCGTTGCCACACACAACACAAATCACGGCAGATGTCACAGTATTGCCAATGCCAGACATCAGCAACGAAAGATAGCATTCAGACGAAATTCATACTTATTCATGGGAGTCAAGACGTGGGCAACGATAACGATGCCGCGGCACTGTGACAGCCTCGTGTGACCCGTGAGACTGCAAGTGGTCCCTAGCCTGCACTCTCGTCACTGAGTTGTTACAGAATTTTTCTGGCTGCACTGTCCAGTCATACTCATAATACAGCACTGAAACACTGCGCCATTTTTGGTCTTTGTAAAAATTCTTTTTCTATTACAGTTGTCCCAATTTCCCCCCCTTTACTCTCCTCCATCCCGCCCACACCCTCTCCCACCATGGTTACATTTTTTAAAAGTAATATTTTACTAGAAACTGATATATATTTTTAAATCTTTTATTTATTTATTTTCAGAGAGAGGGAAAGGAAAGGAGAAAGAGAGGGAGTGAAGCATCACTGTGTGGTTGCCTCTCACACACCCCCTGCTGGGGACCCGGCCCACAACCCATGCCTGTGCCCTGACTGGGAATTGAACTGGCGACCCTTTGGTTCACAGGCCGCTGCTGAATCCATTGAGCCACACCAGCCAGAGCCATTGTGACATTTTTTAAAAAACCACTTACCTGTGATAATGGCCTATGAGTCAGTTTCTCCAATTATGAAAAAGATATTCTGTACCATAGTGTAATTCCTTGAAAGCCAAGTTATATAAAACAGTAAGAAAACGAACACAGCATTAATTTACACTAATTTACACTAATGTTGCGCATCTCATGCCTACATATGGATGGGCCACTCACTCCCAAACGCGTCTGGCACTTGACGCCCTACGCTACGAATTCTGAGGCGACGGTGGTGAGGACCAGACAAGGAATCTCACGTAGCGCCCCCACGGTTTCCAGTTTCCGCACGAAGACCCTCTTGCGCGCGCACGCACACACACAGCAGATCAGCTGTGAGGCGGACCACTCTGCGCTGCTCCATGAGAAGGAGGTGGGGGTCGGGAAGGTCTCCACACTGCAGCGGCGCAGAGGGAGGCTGCGTGGAGTCACGCCGTAATCTCCACCTTCCTCCGGCGTCTTTTCCACCTTCTGGCTTTCCCACCTTCCGGCGTCTCTGAAGCTGCTCCTGTGCAGCTGCACCCCTCCTCCACTGCCCGCGTGAGTCCTGCTGCCTGCGTCCTGGAAAGGCCCGCTCCGGGGAAGGATCCACGGCCCGCAGTGGTGGGAGCGCTTGCCTCTGCCCAGCACCGTTGAGGCAGGCCCTGGCACCGGGTCCTGCTGGCTCTCGGGTTTCTGCCAGGTGTCTACCCTGACACCTTCCACCGCCCCCCCTTTCTGCTGCACCCGCCGTCCCTGTCATCGGTCCTGGGACTCCCGCGCGGCATTGGGACAGGGTTTCCCCGGCGGGGACTCCTTGTGTTGGGCTTGGTGGCTTTCGCAGCGTTTCCTGGAACAGTGACGCGTCTGCAGTAGCATGGCCCTTCCAGACTCTGATGTTCCTGGGGCTCCCTCCCACAGCCCTGCCCGTCCTCCCCACAGAGATAGAGTAGGGGGAGCCCTGGGCTCCTCAGACCCCAGGCCCAAAGGCCGAATTAGAGATGTGCACGGGGCAAGTCACCACTTCCATGCCTGTTGAACTCACGGGGTGCTGGGTGGCCGGGGACATTGTCTAACATCCGAACAACTTCTCGAGGCAGCCAGGTGCTTCCCTATCTCGGGGGCAATGCGCCGACGGAGCGAATAGTGGTCTCCTGCGGACGAGGCCTTCTCCTCGTTGGACCAAAGCCTGGGAGCCGGTGGTGGCCTCCCCTCCCAGGCTGGGCTCGGCGAGCAGCGTCAGAGAAAAGGGTGCCTACCGCAAACCCAGCCAGGTGTGCAGGAGACCACAGAGCTGGCCTGCCCTTCCTCCTTCTGCTCCAGGCTCCCTCTGCTCCTCACTAACTCATGTCCTCTGTGGCTTTGTTTCCCCAGAACTGGGCACTTTCATCTGCCCTGCAGACCCGTTCCGCCAACCTCCTTTCTCTCCAGTGATTTCCTTAATGGCTGTGGGAACTGCCTGGAGCCGCTCTCTCTGTCAGCAGAAGCTGCTGCTTCTGTTACTCGACCTTTATAAAGCCAAGGCTCTTTGCAAAATGATCAGGCCATCCCGTGCTGCCATTAAATTCTCCAGCTTTAGATCCTTCGCCTTTTGCTTCGTCCTAGGATGATGCTGCCTCCACGGAAAAGCTGTGCCTCCAGATGAGATGAAAAGCTAGCTCACAAAAACCGAGAGGGGCTTGTGCTGCTGGTGCAGCTGCAGCCAGGGCTGCACGAATTTCCTCCTCTTCGTCTGCGGCGGTCCTTCCGCGGACTCACCTGTGTTGAAACGGCAGCCAAGCCCCACTGCCAGCCGCGGTCCGTGGTGCCTGCCACACGGCCCAGCTTTTCCCTCTGACGCCAAGACCTCTCTGCTTCCCGGGAGCATTTCCTCTGGTCCCTGGTGTGGTCATTCGGCATCTGGGGTATGGCACTGACGGTGACGAATGACCCAGAGAGCCGGCAGAGCGCCTTCTGCTGCGACGCACAGTTTACTGAGACTAACCGTGCTGCACGCGTACCCCGTTGACCCTCGAGACGCTCGAGCCCACCGCCCGGGAGGTGGGGCCACGCCATCCCACCCGCAGCGCACGTGCCCAGACGATCAGACTGGTTAGGGCCCCATGCGGCCCGTTGTCGCGGGCTCACACTCCTCTCCTACGCTAACAGCCTCGTGGGCCGTCCAGGCTTGTGGCCACAGGAGTTGATGGACTTTAGCTTTTTATAACAAACCTGCCTGTGTTTTGTGGTCATAAATGATAAAATTGAGTCACATGTACATGGATTTTGTGATTCATCACCTATTTAATTTTTCTTATAGTTTTCTGATATTTTTAGGCTACACAGGTCATCTGTGAGATTTTTCAAATCATCACAAGTCTCAGAAAAATTTTCTGATATATATCGAAAATAATCTACATGTGAGGGGACCCATGGAATTCAAACCCATGTTGTCCATGTGTCAACTGTATTCTGGGTGGTGTGGCTCAGTGGACTGAGCGGCAGCCTGTGAACCAAAGGGCTGCCAGTTGGATTCCCAGTCAGGGCACAGGCCTGGGTTGCGGGCCAGGTCCCCAGTAGGGGGCAAGCACACACTGATGTTTCTCTCCCTTTCTTTCTCCTTCCCTTCCTCTCTCTCTAAAAAAATAAATATTTTTTAAAAAGTCAATGGCACAGGAGCACTTATAAATTCCAGTATTATTGTAACTTTAACCTGTAACTCCACCATTACATAAAATTACTAGTCTGTTTTGGGCACACAATATATAAAGATGTAAATTGAGGCATTGAAAGGGGTGGAGACAGCACTGTAAAGGAGCAGAGTTTTGTATGTTATTGAAGCTA